>JAIUJO010000294.1:456609-638770 GCA_023846275.1 Vanilla planifolia
AAAAGTTATAACATGTATTACACGTAAACAAATTAAATAATATATAACATTTACTTATCTTAAAATATAAAACTACTTCAAGTTCAAATTATTTTATTATATTACAATTTTTTAAAAGCTATTTTGACTATTAATTTAATATAATTTAATTGATACTTAAAAAATAATAATTAAAAAATTAATAATATAATTATTAAAATTTATTATCTTCATTTTGCATAACATAGACCATAAATGTAAAGAAAATTTAAGAATAAATTTTTTATTTTTTATTATTGATAAAGTAATGTTACTTTATTTAAAAACTCCATAAGCCCAATATATATATATTATAAACATAAAGTAAATCAAATTTATAATAATTGATATATATTAATTTACTATGTGTTAAAAGATTTAAAATTATCATTTTATTATAACATGGGATGTGTCATAATCATTATTGTGTAAAATTGTGAGTAATGTTGTAAACCTATTATAAAATATTAACAACTAAAATAGTAATTATTAATAACCTCTTTCAATAATTTTTTTTAGCATAAAAAAATTAGTCAAATTAATTGTCAATCATTAAAAATTGAATTCTTTGAAAAAAATATGCAACAAAAATAACTCTCAAGAAGCCACCTGTCCCAATAATACTCTTGCCAAAGAGTGCTTAACTTTGTAGTTACAATTACATCCCTTACTATGACGTTTGTCTTGTCGCACATACATGCAAAAGATGTCATTTTAGTTATGTGATTATCGTTTTCATCATAATGAACTTTTTTTAAAATAGTCTAAATCTTATAGTACATGTACTATTTAAAAAAATTAAGCTTATTATACATATTATCATATATTCTGAAATCAACATTTCATTATATGAAATTAATAAAAAATAATCACATAAACTATTACTTTCAAAATTGATGATAATGATACAAAAGATTTTCTGTCAATACATTATCATTCTTATTAAAAAATTAAATTAGGTAAAAAATATGAACAAAAAATATATAATTATTATTAATATTTTGTATTAAATTATGCAATATGAGATATTACATATATATAAATAATTTATTGACATAAGGATGATAGATTAGAAAGAAATCATTATTCCATAAGAGAGAGAAAGTTTCAGATTAATAAGACTAAAATAAGTGAAAAATAATAATAGGGATAGATTGGACATTTTTTAGCAAGAAAGAGAAGAAAAAACATAAAGAAGATACAAAGAAAAAATAAAAAAGTGGAAGTGAGAGAAACAAGAAATTAAGGAAGAATAGAGGAATGACGCACCAAGAAAAATACTCGGATATAGGTTTCAAAGAGACAAAAAAGGGAATGATAATATGAGAGAGAAAAAAACTAAGTGAATTTAAAAGATAATGAGAAAAAAGTGAGAGAAATAATTAAATGAAAGTTAAATCTTAAAGTTAAAACTTTTAATATTTATAAAAATATAATAGCTTATTCTTATATAATATTTAATATTAATGAAATACAAAAGTATTTGGGATTTATTATGTTTTAGATAATTAAAAATATTCAAAAAATATTTAAATTGTTAATTTTGATTATTTTTTTTATCTCTAACACTCTATAATATAATATTTTTATATTTAAAAAATAAATGCAGAACGTATATATACTTTTATAAAAATAAATAAATTCTAATTTATGTTAATTTATATAACTTATTTTGTTAAATATTTAACAAAATAAAAGTTATTTTTTTATTATATCAAATGATGTTTTGTATTTATTATTATATAAGTTAATAGCAATTTGTAAATTACTTTTAGAAAAAATTATTTATTGTAATGGTATCCATGAAGTGTCATTTATAGCAATTATTTTATAGTATAAAGTTATAAAAGCTGATCATCATTTTTTAAAAGAATGCTATAAAAAATAAGTGCAACACTAGGCCCTTTAAATGGGTCACCCATCAAAATACTATTACCACCAAAGCAAGCTTAAACTGTGAGTTCTAACAAGATCAAACAATAAAATGCTTGTGTGGTTGAACATGCATTCAAAAGAAAAATTATCATAGTTGTGTGAATGTTTTTTTGATGGTATTGAATCATTTCTAAAACTTCCCAAATTATAAATGTTATAGACATTTAACAAAATTTTTCCCTGTTACATGTCATAATATATCATAATATAATTCATTTGTTTGAATAAACAATAAGTTTTAATAAAATAAGCAACTCAAAACGAAAGTTTTTTCTATTATATTACATTTCTTATAAATTAAAATTAAATTACATAATAAATATTTATAATAAAATATATTTTGGCAAATATATCACATATTAAACTACATAACATAAGATACTTCTTAAATATTTTTAATTGATGTGCTAAAAAGAAGATAAAAGAGTTAGAGATGGCAATTCTGTAAGAGAAAGAAAACCATGGATTGATAAAATCAAAATAGAGATGAAAGTAACAATTGCGATGGACGAGTGATGATTTATCTTAAAAAAGAAAAGAGAAAACATAAATAAGATAAAATAAGTAAATAAATTATTAAAATAGAGAAAAAAAGAAAATATAAAGGGATAGAGAAGTGATACAAGCAATGAATAATATAAGAAGGTTGTGGATGAAGACAAAAATAAAGAAGTAATAATAAGAAAGGGAAGGAAGTGATGCAATTTGTAAAAGAGAAATATGAGAGAAAACAATTTAATAAATTTTACCAATTGGAAACATGTTTCCATGGTGAACTGTGACAGTTAATTGGAAATAACATCTGAAAATATTGTTCACATAATCAAATCCAAACATTACAATTTTTAATCGAGCAAACGATAACATCTCGATAAATAAAAACAAAAGTAAATTTTTCATTGGTTACTGTGGCGATAAATTTTAGAATTATAGGATTAAGAAGCACCAACTCATCACAAAAATTCTATATTGAATGATTATTGCCGCACACCATCTTACATCTGCAGTGCAAATTTTAGAATTATGGCATAAAGAAGCACTGGACTATTATGGAAAATCACATTCAAGCAATTAAGATGACACATCATCTCAAAATTTTTAAAATTCTTTCAATCCTGTAATCGTCAAAGGCAACACGGGAATAGCTAGAAAAAACAATAGAACGTGAACCAAGGTTACAAAAACACCTATAAGGAGGCATGGACAATGCTGTTGAGCAATGTGGGACAAAACACACTAACTTTTCTACATGGTGAATTTCTTAATTGTGAGAATATGGTGCACCATTTGATGGCACTTGTTACTAATCGAATGATCCCACAGTATCTTATCTTTCAAATTGCTAATTCTTTTAGCTTTCCTATAGTGAAACGTTGCGATCGCACGATCTGTATTTCTTTTGTGGGCCAAGCTAAATACTACTATTAGATAGTGATTCTGGTCTAATGGACCCGACCAATTTAATTTTTATAATTTCACAGAATTGATTGCATATGTCCAACTACTCAAGTCTAGTGATCTAATCATCTTTGGGCATTCTAATCGAACGGTGACAATGCAACGGCTATTTTAGATAGTTTTTTGAGCCATAGGTGGGTTATCTATTTGTTTATTTCATAATTAAAATATTACAAAATTGCAAAAATTCTAATAGCTAAATTATGCGTTTTGGTAAGTGCTTTTAGCCTTCACAAGTTGTATATAAGTAGAAGACTTTTATAGAAAAATGATAATAAATGTGATCCTAAGAAAAAATGTTAAAGTTGTTTGTCGGTTGTTTCCCTTGTTATTCTCATACATTGCAGTGACACTCACTATAAATCTCTTGAAAATCCTTTCATTTTTAAGTCATCTAAGTTATTAATTTTCTTGATATTTAATTCGTTATATTAAGATATTTGTTCCTCTTTAATGGTTTCATGAAGCATAATATTTTAGTTTTATTGATTTAGATTTTATGTCACTGGATGTTTATCTTTTTTTCCATTTTATTTTGTTTTAAGGATGTAGTAGCCAGTTTCATTTGTCACATTATAGGATCGTAGTTGTATGTCTCATTAATTTCTATGTTATGAGTACTTAGCCAACTCGTTTATTTGCAAACAGCTTATATTGTGTTGTGTTTGCATAGTTTTTTCTTGGGGTGGACGTAGGCATGTTTTATATGCCAAACTACATAAGAATATATTATTTACATTTAATTACTTTTGATTTTTCAATTATGTGACTTATATAAAACTTAAGATGTTTTTAGTTTAAAAAAATTACTAAAAAATCACTTTTACATATTTAATAAATGTTATTTAAAATTGTTATAAATATTATACAAAAAAAGGAGTGTTGTGGAAAAATATTTGCAGCAGAAGATCTTCTCCAGAGGTGACCCATCCCAACAGTACTCTAACCCAAGCATGCTAAACTTTTGAGTTTTAATGGGACAGAGTTCTATAATACTAGTGTGGTAACAAATACCTGCAAAAGATAAAAAATCATAGTTAAGTGATGAAATTTTTGAAAAAAGTGAAGCATTTTAAAAGGTATCTAAATTAAAAAAGTGAGAGAATATGAGAAATATTGAACGAAAGTTAAAAAAGTTTAAAAAAATATTTTTGACTATTAATTTTTTATATTTTATTTCTAATATTTTATAATATAATATTTATATATAAAAAAAATAAACAACACATATAAGCTATTATAAATATTAAGTAATTCTAATTTATTATATTTGATATAAGTTATTTTTCTAAATATTTAAAAAAATTAAAGTTTTTATTCTATTAAATCAAATGATGTGCCATATTTGTTATAATAAAAAATTGATACTAATTTTATGAAGTCATTCTAAAAAATTAATTATTACATTTGAAATTACAAACTGTCATCTGTAGTACTTTTCTACATTATAATGTTACAAAAATTAATCATCATTTGTTAAAATAAGTATGCTAAGAAAAGTATGCGCAACATTGGGACCATTAGAAAGGTCACTCATTACATTACCACTCTCGCTCAAGCATGCATAACTTGTCAGTTCCAAAGAGATCCAATCCTAAAATCTCTTATGGTCGAACATGTATTCATAACAAAAAATGTCGTAGTTTTGTGATTATTTTTTGAAAGGTAATGAACAATTTGTGAAATTTCCTAAATTATCAAGCTTATGCACTTTTAATAAAATTTATGCATGTTACATGTCACAATATATTACAATAAAACTATTATATTTAAATAAAATTAATAAAAAATTACATAAGCTATGATTTTTAAAAAATTAAAAAAACTCTAAATAAAAGTTTCTTCTATTATGGTTCCTTTCTTGTAAATTAAAAATTAAATTATGTAGTTGATATTTATAATAAAACAAAAATTTGTGAAAAACATAACATATTAAAAAAAATTTCATGAGATATTTCCTAAATATGTTATATTTATGGGCTCAAATAGAGATAATAGTGTAAAAGATGATTATTACATACAAAAGAGAAAGTCATGGTTTAATAAAATCAAAATAAAGTGGAAAATAACAGTTGAGATGTACAAGAGATGACCCAATTAAAAACAAAAGAAAAAGAGAACATAAATAAGATAAATAAAATAAATAAATGAGTGACTTAGAAAAAACAGAAAGGAGAAAGTGATAGAGAAGAGACAGAGACCATGAATAATATAAGGAGAACGAGAATGAAGAGAAAGAAAAAATTAATAATAAGAGAGAAAATAAAGTACTAGAACGTATTAAAGGAGAATAATTGAGAAACAAAATTTAATAAAAAAGGACCAATAAAAACCCGTTACCACAGTGAAACAAGAAGGTTCATAGAAAATTACTTCTCAAAATAGTTACATACATAATCAAATCCAAACATTCCAATTTTTAATCCAACAGTTTATAACACCTCCATAAAGTCAACAAAACAAAAGAAAATTGGCCATTGGTTACTGAGGTAATTAATTCACCAACATAGCAAATGCAAGCCAACTAAATTAATCTGACGTATATAGCAGCAGCTAGCTGACTGAATTAATCAGAGTAGTTAGAAAATACCTATAAGGAGAATCGAACAAGGTGAAGGAGCAATGAGGGACAAAAATGTCGTAGTTGACAAATTTTGAAATTGTGGGACTAAGAAGCATAGTCTAATTATGAAAATTCGTGATCAAACGATCCACAAATTCTTTGAGCCGTCGTGTGGTTATTAAAGGTAACATGGCAATGACTAGCAAATAAAAACAAGTAGACATCTACTGGGTTTACAAGAATACATATAAATAGTGACAAACAATACAGGTGAGCAATGTGGGACAC
This sequence comes from Vanilla planifolia, assembly GCA_023846275.1. Lineage (NCBI taxonomy): Eukaryota > Viridiplantae > Streptophyta > Magnoliopsida > Asparagales > Orchidaceae > Vanilla > Vanilla planifolia. The sequence goes on from JAIUJO010000294.1 coordinate 462,872, forward strand.
AACACTCAAGTTTTTCTTCATTATGAATTTTGAATTGGAGAGTATGGTGCATGATCGGATTGCAAATTTTCACGATCAAATGATACCCTTAGAATTTTATCTTTCGAGATGCTAATTTTTATGCCATCCAATAATACCTTATTGCCATCGCACAGTTCGTATTTATTCCACAGGTGAACCTAAATGCTATCGTTAGATTATGATTCGAATCTAACAGACCAGACCCATTTCACTTTTATAAAGGCACAAATTATATTGCATATGTTTGACCTCCCAATTTTTTACAAACTAACAGTCTCAAAGCCTTCCAATTGAACAGCGATTGCTAAAATCCTTTTTTTCTAGTTTTAAAAGTCGTTGGTGTGTCATTTAATTGTTTATTTCATAATTAAAATACAACAAAAATTGAAAAAATTCTAATAGCTAAATTGTGTTGCTTGTTAGTGATTTTAGCTTTTACAAATTCCATATAAATCAAAGATCTTTTTATGAAAATAAGAATAAAAATGTTTATGTGATCCTAAGAAAAAAAAAGTAAAGCCATTTGTTGCTTATTTCTCTTGTCGTTTTCATATGCAGTTGCGTCATTCACTTGTCAAACTGAAAAAATTCTTCTCATTGCCAAATCAAGTTATTAATTTTCTTCATATTTAATTCAATTAAATAAGATACTTGTGCCTCTTTAATTATTTAAAAAGCACAAATTTTGGGTTTTATTGATTGAATTTTATGTTGCTGAATGTTTTTTTTTTCATTTTATTTTGTTGTTATGATGTAGTAGCCTATTTCGTTTATTTCATTATAAAATGAAGAAGTCTATCTCATTTGTTTCCTTGCCTATTTATAGGAGAAAGGTTTATATTGTGTTATGTTTGCCATGTTTTCTTAGGGTGGATGTAGGCTTGTTTTATAAGCTGAACAACTTAGAAATAAAATTTTACATTTTTAATTGTTGTTGATTTTTTAATTATATAACTCTAATAAAACTTATCATTTTTTTAAATTAAAATAATAATTTATATAAAATCACTTTCATATATTTGCTAAACATTATTAAAATTTATTATAAATAATTTTTTAATATATTTTGTTAATAAATAAAACTTTGATTCATACTAATTCACCTTACTCTTACTAAACCTCACCTCAAACATCTTATAAAAAATAACTGTCTTTCAGTTGAAAAGGAGTGCTATGAAAACAAATGTGTAACATCAAGACTACTCAAAAGGTGACCCATCGTAGTAAGACTTTAACCCAATGGCATTTACATTTCGAGTTTTTATGGGATTGAATGCTATAATCTTGGTGCGATCAGAAATACATGCCAAAGATAAAAAAACATAGTTGAGTGATTGTCATTTTAAAAATAGTGAACCATTTATCATATTATATTATAATATTAATAAAATATTTGTAAAAAATAAATAAAACTTTAAATAAATTATTATTTTTTATAATATTGAAAGTAATACCTATTAATTCTTTCAATTATATTATCATTTTTAGTAATAAAAAATTAAATTACTTATATAAAAATAAAAAATAAAATATATATTTATCATTAAAATTATATATTTTGTTATGAATCAAAAGGAATTTTATAAATATAAATAATTCATGAGCAAAAAAAGAGATAATAAAGATGAAGATAATTATTCTCTTAGAGAGAGAGAAAGTCATAGATTGACAATAGCAAAATATAGAAAAAATATTAATAAAAAGAGATAAGAGTTGATTAAACAAAAAAATGGAAAAGAGAGAAAATAGAAAATATTGAAAGAATAAATCAAAAATAAAAAAAAGAAATGAGAAAGTAAAAAATGATATTGGTGAGAGAGAGCCTAAAAATATTCAAATATGGAGAATAGAGATACAAAAAAGAGAATGATAATAGGAGTGCGAAAAAAGAAAGAGAATTTGAGACACATTGAGATAAAGAGAAAAAAGTGACAAAAATCATTAAATAAAAGTTAAATCTAAATAATTAAACTTATAATATTTATAGAATATACAAATGAATTATATAATACTTAATGATCTAAATAATAAAAAATAATTTTATTTGTATTATTATTTTAGAAAATAAAAAATATTTTAAAAAAATTATTTTTTATTAATAGAATTTTTTAAAAATTTAATATTCTATAATATTATATTTTTATTTTAAAAAATTCATTCTATAACTTATATTTACTATCATAAACATAAATTGGTTTTTCTTTATTATAATTAACAAAAGTTTTTCTACTTCATAAAATAAATTGAAGTTAATTTTTTATTATATAATATGACGTATCACGTTTATTATTATATTATATTAATAATAATATTATAAATTTATTTTTTATAAAATTAATTGAAACATATAACTATAAACTATCATTTATAATAATTTATTATTATAAAAATAATAGTGTAATAAAAATTAACTATTATTCATTAAAAAAAAAATTTTATGAAAAAATATTAGTAATTGCAATTTTAAGATGTCACCTATCCCAACACTACGCTTGTCTAAACGTGCTTTAACTTTATAGTTGCAATGATATCATGTGCTATAAGGCCACAGTGGTTGCACATATATTCAAAAGATAATATTTCAAAGTGGTATGATTATTTTTCTAAAGGTATTACCCCATTTCTAAAAGTTCTTAAATTATTAAGCACACCAACTTTTAAATAAAGTTTATTATTTTGATATATATTGAAATAGTTTAATGTGTTAATTTTTTATTTATATCAAATAAATAAAAAATTACATGAACTATCATTTTTCATAACATTGACACTAACACGAAAATATTTCTTCCATTATCTTAACATTCTTATAAATAAAAAAAATTAAATTATGTAATAAATATAAAAAATAATAGATATATATTTATAAAATATATTATATATAATATTATCTCATAGAAGAGATCTCTTAAATATTATTTCTTATTGAGTTCAAAAGGAGATAATGGAGATGAAGATAACAATTTTTTAAAGAGAGAAAGTGATGAATTAATAAAATAAAAATAAATTGAAAAATAATAATAGAAAGATATGAGAGATTATTTATTAAAGAAAAAAAGAAAAGAGAGAACACAAAAGAGATAGATATAATAAATAAAAGAAATAAAGAAACAAAAATGACAAAAAGAGTTGGATAATAAAGAGGCCAATATGAGTGTAATAAGATAAAAACATGAAATAGCAAATAATATAATTATTGCAAAATATTAATAAAAACTACAAAGATTATGAATGCTTAATTTGATGTTTGGTAAGTTGTTTTAGCCTTTACATGTTGCATATACATAGAAACCTTTTTAAGAAAAAAAATAAAAATTTTTTATAATTCTTAGAAAAAAAATTAAAGAAGTTAGCATCTTGTTTCCCACGTTATTTTTATACACTGCTATGCCATTCAATCGTCGAACTTCTAAAAATCCTGTCAATCTCAGATCAGCTAAGTTATTAATTTTCTTTGTATTTAATTAATTAATTGAGAGTATTATCCCTTTTGAATGGTCTCATGATGGATAAGATTTTTTCGTGCTGACATAGATTTTATGTCACTAAATGTTTTTCTTTTTTTCAATTTTTTTTTTGTTGTATGGATGTAGTATCATATTTCATTTATTTCATTATAAGACCATTGTAGTCCAACTCATTTTTCTCTTTTCTTGTGAGAGCTTAGAAAACACATTTATTAGTAAAAGGCTTATATTGTGTTGTGATTTTGTATTTTTTTCTTGCGGTACGAGCAGTCTTCTTTTATAATGACAATTGATTTTTTAATTACTTAAATTTCATGAAACTAAATATTTTTAAAATTAAAAAGAAATTTTATAGAAAATCACTTTTATATATTTGTTAAACTTTATTTAAAATTTTTATAAATATTTTATTGAAATATTTTTAATAAATCAAACTTTGACTCATAGTAATTCACCTCACTTTTGTTAAACCTCACCATAAAAATCTTATTCAAATTAATTATCTTTCATAAAAAAGTGGAATGCTTCAAAAAAATATCTCAAACATGAAGACTTCTCAATAGGTGACACATCCCAATAGTACTCTAACCCAAGCATGCTTCAATTTTGAGGTCTAATTTGATAAATTGCTATAATGCTAGTGTAGTAACAAATATATGCAAAAGATAAAAAATTGTAGTCGAGGTATTATTGCTTTTCAAAAATAATTATCTATTTTAAATAGTTTTCTAAACAAATAACTAAATCTACTAAAATTTTTTATATGCTTATTATATCAATCATACTATATTGTAATATTAATATAATTTTTTTATAAACAAATAAATATTTTATATTGACTATTATGTCTTAAAAAGTAGACCTTAAAACAAATAAATTTCCTACTTTATATTACCCATCTTACTATTAAAAAATTAAATTACGTATTAAATATAAAGAATAAAATATATATTTCTCATAAATATTATATATTAGTTTATGAAACAAAGGCATTTTTAAAAAATTAATAATTGATAGCCAGAAAAAAAAATAAAGAATATAAAGATAATTATTCTCTCTGGGAGAGAGTCACGAATTGATAAGAGCAAAATAAAGAAAAAATTATAATAAAGAGAGAAGAGAGATAATTGAATAAAGAGAAAAAATGAAAAAGAAAGAAATGAGAAAGTAAAAAAGGATAGTGGTCAAAGAGAGACCAAAAAATATTCATATATAGAGAATAAATAGGCAAATAAGAGAATGATAATAGTGGATAGTAGAAAGAAAGAGAATTTGGCACACTTCCACAAAAAGAGAAAAAAGTGACAAAAATATTAAAATAAAAGTTAAATCTAAATAATTAAAATTATAATATTTATATAATATAATAAGTGAGTCATATATAGCACTTAATATTGTTACATTATAAAAAATAATTTTAAGCTTATTATTATTTTTTAAAATTACAAATATTTAAAAAAAATTACTTTTTATAAAATATAAATATTTTATTTTTTTAACATAATATTTATTTATTTAAAGAAGAAAAAGAGAGAACATAAAAGAATAGAGATAACAATTAAAAAAATTAAAGAAAGAGAAATGACAAGGAAGAGATTGATAGTAAAGAGAAAGAGGCCAATAATAGTGAATGAGATAATAGCAAAATAACACATAATAAAATTATAGTAGGTGAGAGAAGAAAGTGAGAGAATTTTAGAGACATTCAAATGAGGAGAAACAATTTAAAAAAATTAAATAAAATTGAAACCTTAATAATTAAAGTTGTAATATTTATTAAATATTACATGTTAATGATATATAATATTTAAAAATTATAAAAAATATAAAACATCTTGGACTATTATGGATATAACAAATATTTAAAGAATATTTTGATAATTATTTTAATTTTATTATATTTAAAATTTAAATTTAAATAATTAATTAAATAATAAGTATTATATTTATTTTAATATATTATTATTATTTGATGTAATAAGAATATCAAACATAAATAATATTTAACACTAATTATTTAATTTAATATTTCTCTTATTTTATAAAGTAATATTAATATATTTCAAAACATTTACGCACAACATATATTTATTATTATAAAAATAAATTCATTCAAATTTATAATATATTGTATAAGTTATTTTTCTTGATGTTAAACTATATTATAATTATTATTTAATTATATCAGATGATGTGCCACACTAATTTTTACATCAAATAACAAATTTTTTTTAAATTTTCTATTAATAATTGGTTACAAAAATAGTATTTATAAATTATAATTTATATTCATTTAAAATCAATTATCAATTGTTATAAAAAAAATGATATGAAAGAATATGTAACAATACTCACAAGAGGTCACCCATCCTAAAACAATTCTCAACCGGGCAAATGTAACGATCGAAATACCAATTAGATCTAACACTATAATGCTAATGTTGTAGCAAATGTATAGAAAAGAAAAAGAAAATCATAGTTGTGCAATTATTATCTTGAAAATAATGAATCTTGATGCATTATAATAATAATTAAATTTTATTCATATAAAGTTAATAAACAATTGAAAAAAACAATTTTTTTAATAACATAGATGTTAATATAAATGACTTTCTTTTGTTATGTTATCATTCCTATAATTTAAAAATTAAATTTAATAAATATATATAATTAAAATATATATTTTTCAAATATATTATATATTAAATTTTGATATAAAATAGATTTCTTAAAATTTTTTAGTTAATATTCTTAAAAAAATAATATAGTTGAGATAATTATTTCAAAAAAGAGAAAAGTTGTAGATTGGTAAGAGAAAGAGAAAAATAATTGAGAGATGAGAGATGATTTAATGAAGAGAAATAAAAAGAGAGAACATAAATGATGTAGAGAGAATAAAAAAATTAATGAAATAGAAAGAAATGAGAAGTACAGAGTGATAGAGGAGAGAGGCCAAAAGGAAAATAAAAATATAGAGAATAAAAAACCAAACATGATATTGATAATAAAAAAGATAATTGTGACAATATAATAGATATTAAGATAAGAAGAAAAAAGTGATAAAAATGATTTAATGAAAGCTAAATTTAAGTAATTAAACTTATAATATTTTAAAAAAATTAAAGAAATTAAATTATATATAACATTTATTTGTTCTAAGATATAATAATATTTCAAGTTTATCATAGTTTTATAATATTACAAAATTTAAAAGAATGTTTTAACTATTAATACTTAAAAATTAATTAAATAGTAATTAATATACCTATTGTAATATATTATCTTTTCTTTACACAATATAAGATCATACAAACAATATTTAAGATTAAAGTAATAATTTGTTATTTCCTTTTTTTATTAACATAATGTTTCTTTATTTAACAATACAATGTCCATAATATATATTACTATAAACTTAAATTATTTCTATTTTATTATAATTAACATAAGTCATTTAGCATAATATTAAACAAATTGAATGTTATGTTTTTTAGTATATCATGTGATGTGTCACATTTGTTATTATATGAAATTGACTATAATGTTATAAAGTTATTATTAAATAGTAATTTCTAAAATGGTAATTATAAATATTTTTTTTTATAATTTAATTTTTCACATCAACATATTTTTAAAATTAATTGTCATTCATTAAAAAAGGAATGCTTTGAAAAACATATACGAAACATCAAGAGTTCCCAAAAGGCCACCAATCTTGAAAGTACTTTTTCCTAGGAATGCCTAACTTTTGAGTTCTCATTAGATCCACTGCCATATTGTTTGCACAATTACACATTTATGACAAAGATGTTATCTTAGTTACTTGATTATTGTCTTCATGATTATGAATCATTTCTGAAATAGTCTAAATTATCAAGTATATTGACTATTTTTAAAAAAATTATGCTTATTGAGAAAGAAATAATCATCTCATAAGAGAGAGAAAGTTACCAATTAATAAGTTTAAAATAATGAGAAAAATAAAAATAGAATAAGATATGAGATTTTTTAATAAAAAAGAAAATACATACAATCATACATACAAAAAGAAAATAAATTACATAATAAATATAAATAATAAAATATAATTTCTCAAAAAATATTATATATAAGATTATGAAACATAAAAAATTTTCAAATTTAATAATTCAAGAGCAAAAAAAGTGATATAAAGGTGATGATATTATTTTCAAAGAGAGAAAGTCACTACTAACAAGAGCAAAATAGAAAAAAAATAAAAATAAAGATATATGACAAATCATTGACTAAAAATGAAAAGAAAGAAAGAACATAAAAAAGATTGAAAGAATAAATAAAAAAATAAAAAAGAAAGAAATGAGAAAGTATAGAAGGATAACGGCCAGTAGGAGAGGCTAAAAATATTAAGATAAAAGGAATAAAGGGACAAATAAGAGAATCTAATCATAGAGAGAAAAAAAAGGGGAGAATTTGAGAGACATTGAGATAAAGAGAAAAAAGTGAGTGTAACAATTAAATAAAATTAAAATTAAAATAATTAAACATTTATAATTTATAAAATATGATAAATGAATCATAGATATTACTTAATAATGTTAAATTATAAAAAAAAATTATAGGCTTATTATTATTTTAAAAAATTACAAGAATTTAAATTTATTTTTACTATTAATAAAATATTATTTTTTATATCTGATATTCAATATTATAATATTCTTTATATTTGAAAACTCATTACAGTGTATAGGTACACCTTTATAAATATTAATTAATTCTACTTTATTATAATTAATAAAATATTTTTTTTCTAATAATATAATAAATTAATGTTAATATTTGATTATATCATGTGATTTGTCATATTTAAGATATAAAAAATTAACAATAATATTACAATGTTATTTTTAAAACATAACTTAAAAAATATGGTTATAAAATATCATTTACAATAATTTATTATTTCAAAAAATATTATTATAAAAAAAAATGTCATTCATTAAAAAAACAGATATTATAAAAATATATTAACACCAATAGATCACCTATCCCAACCCTACACTTATTTAAACATATTTAACTTAAGAGTTCGAATGATATCTTGTGCTATAAGACGAGTGTGGTCGCACTTACATGCAAAAGATAAAATATCAAAGTTGTGTAATTATATTTCTAAAATTATTATAGCATTTCAAATGATTTTTACGTTATGAAGAATTCAAAATTTTAAAAAGTTAACATTTTTTATAAATATTGTAACATATTACGATGTCAATATTTATTTATATGAAGAAAATAAAAAATTATATGAACTATCATTTTTCATGACATTGAAACAAATACACAATGATTTCTTTTATTATGTTATAATTCTTATAAATAAAAAATTAAATTAAATAATCAATATAAAAAGTAATATACCAATTAAAAACATTATATATTATACTATATCACAAAAATGATCTCTTAAAAAATATTAATTATTGAGTTCAAAAGGTGATAATATACGAGGAGGTAACCACTTTGTAAAAGGAGAAAGTCTAGAATTGATAAAAAGAAAAGGGAGAAAATAGAAGAGGTAGAGATAACAAATAAAAAAGTTAAAGAAAGAGAAGTGACAAAGAAGAGATGGATAGCATAGAGAGAATGGCCAATAAGAGTATAACAAGATAAAAAATGAAAAGGCAAATAATATAATGATAATATGTGAGAGAAGAAAGTGAGTCAATTTTAGAGACATTTAAAAAAAGAAAAAAATTTAGAAAATAATTAAATAAGAGCAAAACCATTAGTTCTATTATTTTTATGAATATTAAATTTATTTTAAAATATTTTCACAATTTATCTTATTTTTTTAATAGTATTATATTTAAAATTAAATAAATTTATTAAATAATAAATATCATAATGATTTTAATATATTATCTTTATGTGATGTAATATAGATATTAAAAGTAAATTTTATTTATTAATAATTATTTAGCTTCATATTTCCTTTTTATTATATTGTAATATTAATGTATTTAAATTCTTTTATACATAACATATACATTATAATTTAAATATAAATTAATTCTAATTTATTATACTTTATATAAGTTATTTTTCTCAACATTAAAAAATATTAAAATTATTATTTTATTACGTCATATGATGTGTCACACTTATAATTACCTTAAATTGATAAAATTTTTGTAAAGTTGTTACTAATAATTAATTACAAAAATATTATTTATAAACTATAATTAATAGTCATTTAGTTTTCTAAAAAAACATTTTTAAAAATAAATTATCAATACTTAAAAAAAATAATGCTATGAAAAAATTCTTAAAAATAATCTCAAGAGGTTACTCTTCAGAAAACAACTCTCACACAAGCAACCTTAACATTTAACCTACTAAATAGATCTACTCTATAATGCTATTGTAGTCTCATATTCATAGAAAAGAAAAAGAATCATTGTTGTGATATTATTATCTTGAAAATAATAACTCATGATGTATAATAATAATAATATTTTCATTACATAAAATTAATAAAAAATTTTATTTTGTAAAAGATAGATATAATATATGTACTTTTTTTTGTTATGTTGTAATTCTAATAATTTAAAATTTAAATTTAATAAACATATAAATAATTAAATATAAATTTTTCAAATATATTATAAATTAAATATAGATATATAAAAGATTTCTTAAATTTTGTCAATTAATGTTCACAAAAAGAGAAAATACAGAAAGAGATAACTACCTTAAAAGAGTGAAAAAATTATAGATTGATAAGAGCATGGAAAGTAAAAAAATAATAATGAAGATATTACAAATTATTTAATCGAAATATTTTATATTAAATTAATCATGATTCATAGTAATTCACCTCACTCTTACTTAACCTGACCTCAAACATCTTATTAAAAATAATTATCTTTTAGGAGAACAAGTAGTGCCACGAAAAGTATGTGTAGTATAAGGACATCTCATGTCTTGACCAAATCCAATTGTACTCTAACCCAAGCTTGCTTAACTTTTTAGTTTTATTGGCATAGAGTGCCATAATGCTAGTGTGGTGAAAAATATGTGCAAAAAACAAATAATCGTAGTTGCACGATTATCGTTATGAAAATTGTGAACCATTTTAAAAGTTCCAAAATTAACAAGTAAATGTATTAAAATGTTTTTTGTGCTTATTTTTTCTATCACAGCATATTTTTAATATTAATAGATTATTTATAGAAAATAAATAAATAATTTATATAAACTAAAAAATTTTAAAACATTGATATTAATAAATAAGAATTTCTTTCATTATACTATAATACATAGAAATAGAAAATAAATTACATAATAAATATAAATAGTAAAATATAATTTCTCTTAAATATTATATATAAGATTATGAAACATAAAAAATTTTCAAATTTAATAATTCAAGAGCAAAAAAAGTGATATAAAGATGATTGTTATTTTCTTAGAGAGAAAGTTACAACTAACAAGTGAAAAATAGAAAAAAATAAAAATAAAGAGATATGAGAGATGATTGAAAAAAAATGAAAAAAGGAAAGAACATAAAAAAGATTGAAAGAACAAATAAAAAATAAAAGAGAAAGAAATGAGAAAGCATAGAAGGATAATGGCCAGTGAGAGAGGCTAAAAATATTAAGTTATAGAGAATAAAGGGACAAATAAGAGGATGCTCATCATAGAAAAAAAAGTGGGAGAATTTGAGAGACATTGAGATAAAGAGGAAAAAGTGAGTGTAACAGTTAAATAAAATTTAAATCAAAATAATTAAACTTTTATAATTTATATAATGTGATAAATGAATCTCATATATTACTTAATAATGTTAAATTATAAAAACAAATTATAGGTTTATTATTATTTTAAAAAATTACAAGTATTTAAATTTATTTTTACTATTAATAAAATATTATTTTTTATATTTGATATTCTATGTCATAATATTCTTTATATTTGAAAACTCATTATAGTGTATATGTACACAATTATAAATATTAATTAATTCTACTTTATTATAATTAATAAATTATTTTTTCGCAAATAATAAAAAAATTAAAATTAATATTTGATTATATCTTGTGATTTGTCATATTTAAGATATAAGAAATTAACAATAATATTACAAAGTTATTTTTAAAACAAAACTTAAAAAATATAGTTATAAACTATCATTTACAATAATTTATTATTTCAAAAAATATTATTATAAAAATCAATTGTCATTCATTAAAAAAAAGATATTAACACAAATAGATCACCTATCCCAACCCTACACTTATTTAAACATATTTAACTTAAGAGTTGGAATGATATCTTATGCTATAAGGCTAGTGTGGTCACACTTACATGCAAAAGATAAAATATCAAAGTTGTGTAATTATATTTCTAAAATTATTATAACATTTCAACTGATTTTTATGTTATGAAGCATTGAAAATTTTTAAAAGTTAAAATTTTTTATAAATATTGTAATATATTACGATGTCAATATTTATTTATATGAAGTAAATAAAAAATTATATGAACTATCATTTTTCATGACATTGAAACAAATACACAATGATTTCTTTTATTATGTTATAATTCTTATAAATAAAAAATTAAATTAAATAATATATATAAAAAATAATATACCTATTAAAAAATTTATATATTATACTATATCACAAAAATGATGTCTTAAAAAATATTAATTATTGAGTTGAAAAGGCGATAATATACGAGGAGGTATCCACTTTCTAAAAGGAGAAAGTCTAGAATTAATAAAAAGAAATGGGTGAAAAGAGAAGAGGTAGAGATAACAAATAGAAAAGTTAAAGAAAGAGAAGTGACATAGAAGAGATGGATAGCATAGAGAGAATGGCCAATAAGAGTGTAACAAGATAAAAAATGAAAAGACAAATAATAGAATGATAATATGTGAGAGAAGAAAGTGAGAGAATTTTAGAGACATTGAAAAAAGAAAAAATTTAGAAAAAAATCACATAAAAAAAAACCTTTAGTTCTATTATTATTAGGAATATTTAAATTATTTAAAAAATATTTAACAATTTATTTCATTTTTTAATAGTATTATATTAAAAATAATTAAATTATTTAAATAATAAATATCATATTGAGTTTAATATTTTATCTTTATGTGATGTAATATAGATATTAAAAGTAAATTTTATTTATTAATAATTTTTTAGTTTTATATTTCCTCTTTATTATATTGTAATATTAATGTATTTAAATTCTTTTACACATAACATATACATTCTAATTTAAATATAAATTAATTCTAATTTATTGTACTTTATATAAGTTATTTTTCTGAACATTAAACTATATTATAATTATTATTTTATTATGTCATATGATGTGTCACACTTATAATTACATTAAATTGATAAAATTTTAATCAAGTTGTTACAAATAATTAATTACAAAAAAATTATTTATAAACTATAATTAATAGTTATTTAGTTTTCTAAAATTAACATTTTTTAAAATTAAATTATCAATACTTAAAAAAGATAATTCTATGAAAAAATGATTAAAAATAATCTCAAGAGGTCACTCATCATAAAACAACTCTCACACAAGCAATCTTAACATTCAACGTACTAAATAGATCTACTCTATAATCCTAATGTAGTCTCATATTCATAGAAAAGAAAAAGAATCATTGTTGTGATATTATTATCTTGAAAATAATAACTCATGATGTATAATAATAATAATAATATTTTAATTACATAAAATAAATAAAAAATTTAATTTTTTTAAAGATAGATATAATATATATAGTATTTTTTTTATGTTATCGTTCTAATAATTTAAATTTTAAATTTAATAAATATATAAATAATTAAATATATATTTTTCAAATATATTATTCATTAAATATAGATATATAAAAAATTTCTTAAATTTTGTCAATTAATGTTCATAAAAAGAGATAATACAAAAAGAGATAACAACCTTAAAAGAGAGAGAAAAATTATTCATTGATAAGAGCACGATAAGTGAAAAAATATTAATGAAGAAATTAGATATTATTTAACAAAGTGAAAGAAAAGAGAGAATATAAAAGATGTGGAGAGTATAAATATGTTATTTATCTCAATATTAAGCAAATTTAAAGTTATTATTTTATTACATTATGTGAGATGTTATCTTAATTATTAAATGAAATTAATAATAATGCTATAATTTTAATATTAAATATTAATCACTAAAATTCTAATAATTATTTTTTTTAATACTTTAAGTTTTGTAATATTAATATATTATTAAAATTAATTATCATTCATAAAAATATTCAATGCTTTGGAAAATGTGTAACATGAAGACTTCTCAGTAGGTCACTGATCCCAATAGTAGTTTTAGCTAAGAATGTCTAATGTTGGATTTCTAAATTGATTCACTATTACAATGTTTGTGTGGTGGCACAAGCATGCAATACACTTTGTCTTCATTGTGTGATTGTTGCATTAAAGATAATGAATTATTTCTTAAATATTCTAAATTATATAGTATATGAAATATTTTTAAAAAATTATTCCTATCATATATGTCGTAATTTATTCTAATACAAATATTTTATTACATAAAATTAAAAAAATAATGATTTAAACTATTGCTTTAAAAATTGATGATATTAATACATAATTTATTCTTTCAAAATGTTATTTTTCTTATAAAAAAGCTAAATTAGGTAAAAGAACATAAATAAAAAATATATAATTATTATTAATATTATCTATTAAAATATGTAATTTTACATAATTCATAAATGTTGCTAATTTATTAACATAAAAATTGATAATATGGAAAGAAATAATTATTCAAAAATGGAGAAAAAGTTATGGATTAATTAGAGTGGAATAAAAAAAATTAATACTTAAGATAGATGAGAGATTACTTAATGAAGAAGACAAGAAAAAAAATAGAGGAGATAAAGAGAAAAGTAAAAAATGAAAGGAAAACGAACGAGAAATTAAGAAAGAATAGTGGAAAGAGAGGCCAAGAAGAATATTAGGATATAGATAATGAAGAAACCAAAAGGAAACGATAATAGAGGGAGAAAAAGATGAGAAAATATTAGAGATATTTAAAAAAAATTAGAGAAATAATTAAATGAAAGTTAAATATTACTAATAAAACTTAAATTATTTATAAAAATATAACATGTTAAACTTATGTATTATTTAAGAATAATAAAATATAAAAAATATTTGAGATATATTATTCCTTTATAATTTAAAAAATATATATTCAATAAAATTTTTTATTTTTAATTTAATATATTTTTACTTTTAAAATTCTATAATGTAATATTTCTATATTTAAAAAATTAAATACACAATATATAAATTAAATCATAAAAAAAATAATTATAATTTATTATAACAAATATAATTATTTTACTAAATATTTAGCAAATTTACGTTATTATCTTATTATTTCTAAAGATGTTCTATATTTATATAAGATGCTAGCAAACTAAAGTAGTTGCATGTTTACAGCAGCAGGTAACCGACTAAATTAATCAGAGAGGTTACAAAAATAACTATAAGGGGAAAAGAACAATGCCAAAGTTGGAACAAAAATTGCCAAAAATTCTACAAGGCAAATTTTGAAATTGTTGCATTAAGAAGCACAGTTCGATCACGAAATTCGTGATTAAACGATCAACACAACACACCATGTTTGAATTGAAAAATTCTTTTAGCCATGCAATCTCCAAAGGAACCACAATAACTACAAGAAAATTAAATTGATCAAAGATGCAACAAGTTCACAAAAATACCAATGAGGGAAGAACAATGCTGGCGACCAATGTAGGATGAAACACCTAAACTTTTTCTGCACAGTGAATTTTTGAATTGGGGAAAGAAGATGGATTGTCCGATCGCACATTTTTCAATCCAACCACAGTATTTTATCATTCAAAAAATTAATTCTTGCAGACGTTCGATCACGCCATATTGCGATAGCAAGTTTCGTATTTCTTTCATAGACCAAGCAAAACCCTGTCATAAGATCACAATTCTGATCTCACGGACAAGACCAATTTCGTTGTTTTAAAGGCGTGGATTCATTTGCATATGATCAATCGCTCAGTTTTTGTGATCTGACGAATCCTGGAGCATTCTGATAAACCGGCGGCTAAGTAAAAGCTATTTTAGCCTTTTCTGAGCTGTTGGTTAAATTTTTTTGTTTTTTTCTAATTAAAATATTACAAAATCTGTGAAAATTCTTACAACTAAATTTTTCGTTTGTAAGTGCTTTTACTTTTCCTAATTTGCATATAAATAAATGATTTTTTCACGAAAATAAGAACAAAAATTTTGATGCGATCCTAAGAAAATAACTCAACCTGTTATTCTATCGTTCCCCTGATAGTTTTCATATCTTGCTGTGCCATTTACTCATCAAGCTCTTCAAATTCATTTCATTCTCAAATCACCTAAATTATTAATTTCCTTGAAATTTAATTCATTTAATTAACATAATTGGGCCACTTCGATGGTTTCTTGATGCGTAAGATTTTATTTATATTTATTTTGATTTAATGTCAACGAATGTCTTTTTTTTCTTTTATTTTGTTATAAGCATGTGGTTACCTAATCCATTTATTTCATTGTATGACCATAGTAGTCTATCTCATTTGACTCTTTGTTAGCCAACAAGTCTATTGTTGAAAGGCTTATATTATTTTGTGTTTGTGTAGCTTTTTTCGGGGTGGACGTATGCTTTTTTTAAATGTCAAACAAGCTAAAAATCAATTGTTTACATCTCTAATTACTTTTGATTTTTTAATTACATGGCCTTTAAAAATTTTAATAATATTTTAAAATAAAATGAAAATTTATAAAAAATTATTTTATATATATGTTAAACTTTATTAAAACTGCTATAAATAAGTTATTAAAATATTTTGTAATAAATTATTTTTTTTTCATGGCAATTCATTTCATTCTTGTTGAAGCTCCTTCGAACATCTTATCAAATTAATTATCTTTCAGGAGAAAAAGGAGTGCTATGAAAAAATATGTGGATCATGAAGACTTCTCGAGAGGTGACCCATCCCAATAGTACTCTATCCTAAGCATGCTTAACTTTTGAGTTTTAATATGATCAAGCAATATAATTTTGATGTTGTCATAAATACAATAAAAATATAAAAAACCATGGTTGCATGACTATTGTTTCGAAAATAGTGAATCATATTAAAACGTTTCTAAATTAACATGTCAATATATCAAAACTTTTTATATGCTTATTATGTTTATCATACTACTTTGTAATATTAACAAATTATTTATATGAAATAAAAAAAATTTCAATAGACTTTTATTTTTTATAAACTTGACGTTAATACATATGTATCTCTTCCATTATATATCATTATTAAAAATAAAAAAACTAAATCACTTAAAAATATAAATAATAAAATATATACTTATCATAAATATTATTTATTAGATTATGAAACATAAGGCATTTTGAAGTGTTGATAATTGATGAGCAAAAAAATATAATATCGATGAAATATCGAAGTTGTATGATTATTCTTCTAAAGGTATTACTCCATTTCCAATAGTTTTTAATATATTTAGGGTATAAACTTTTAAATAAAGTTTGTGATTTTGATATATTTTGAAATATGTTATGAAGCAAATATTTTATTTATAAGACATTAAAAAAATATATAAGAACTATCATTTTTCATAAGATTGACACTACTACATGATACTTTCTTCTATTATATTGTCACTATTATAAATCTTAAATTAAATTATGTACTAAATATAAAAAAGCATATATCTCTATAAAAAATATTATATATTATACTATGCCACACAAATGATCTTTAAATATTATTAATTAATGAGTTTAAAAGTTGATAATAGAGATAGAGATTACTATTCTCTAATTAAGAGAAACTCATGAATTAACAAAGTAAATTTAAATAGAAAATTAATAATAGAGAGAGATAAGAGATGATTTATTCAAGAGAAAAAGAACAAAACATGAAAGTGATAGAGATAAAAATTAAAAAAAATAATGAAAGAGAGATGGCAATGAAGATGTTGATAAAAGAGAGAGGCCAATAAGATTGTATGTAGATATAAAATAAAAAACAAAAATAATATAACGATAATAGGTGAGAGAAGAAAGTGAGAGAATATGAGAGGCAGTAAAAAAGAGAAAAAATTTAATTTAAATTAAAACCTTAATAATTAAAATTATAATATTTATTAAAAATAACAATAAAATCATATATAATATTTAAAAATAAAAAATATAATTGTATTAAGTCTATTATTGTTTTAGGATATTTCAAATATTTAAAAAATATTTGGAAAGTTTATTTAATTTATTATTTTTCATAGGTAAACTTGAAAGGATTTATAAAATATTTAATATTACAATTATTTAAATATGTTACCTGAATATGATGTAATATATGTATTAAAAATAAATATTATTTAATACTTGTTATTTAATTTTTAATTTTTTAAATTTTATAACATAATATTAATAAATTTAAAAATTTCAACACACAACATTTCTATACTATTATAAATATAAATTAATTCTAATTTATTATATCATTTATATGTTATTTTTTCAATAATAAAAAATTTTAAATATGTTGTTTCATTATGTCATATGATGTGGCAAAAATATTAATACATAAAACTGAAAAAATTCATGAAGTTGTTATTAATAATTAATTACAAAAATAGTATTTCTTAACTATAATTCAAAATCAATCATTTTCATAAAATTAATGTGTTTTTAAAATAAATTATCAATCCTTAGAAAAATGAATGCTATAAAAAAGTTTAACAAAACACTAAAGAGATCACACACCCAAAAATCGCTACCATCCAAGCGAGCTTAGCATTGAAAAAGCTAAGTAGATCTACTATAATAATGCTAACATTGTCTCATACATATAAAAAAGAAAACTAATCGTTGTAGTGTTGTCAGTCTTCAAAATAATAAATCAGAATATATTATAATAATAATTTTTTATTTATATAAAATGAATAGAAAATTAGTAAAATTAATATTTCTTATAGCCTAGATATTAACATATACGATCTTCTTTTATGACATTATCATTCCAAAAATAGTTTAATTTAATAAATATATAAATAATAAAATGAATATTTTTCAAATATATTTTATATTAAATAGAGATATACAAGATACTTTTAAGTTTTCATGGTTAATGTTCTTAAAAAGTTATTTTGTTGTTAAGGATAACTTTTTTAAATGAGGAAGAAATTACCAATTGATAAGAGCAAGATAAAGAGAGAAATCATAATAAAGAGATGAGAGATGATTTAATGAAGAAATAAAGAAAATACGGAATATAAAAGAGATAGAGATAATAGATAATTAAATTAAAGAGAGAGAAATGAGAAACTAAGCAGTCATAGAGAACAAGGAGGCCAAATATAACATAAGAACATCGAGGATAAATAAAAACTAAGAGAAAGATAATAAAAGAGGGAAGTAAGCGAGAGAATATATTAGCCATTAAGATAAAGGGAAATAAGCAATAAAAATAATTTAGTAAAAGTGAAATTTAATTTATTAAAGTGATAATATCCATTAAAAATTAAAAAATAATTATTTATCAATTTTCTTACTTTAAAATATAAAACTATTTTAAAATTATTATTATTTTATTATGTTATAATTATTTAAAAATAAATTAACAAAATAGTAAATAATATAAATATTCTAATATTTTATCTTTATTTTACATAATATAAATCATTAATACAAAGAATATTTCAAATTAAAGAAAAAATTTTGGAATTCTTATTTTTTATAAAGTAATGTTACTTTATTTAAAAATTCTACATACATATTATATATATTATTATAAACTTAAATTAATTCTAATTAATTGTAATTGATATAAGTTACTTTGCTCAATATTAAACTAATTTAAAGTTGTTATTTAATTATATCATGTGATGTGTTATATTTATTATTAAATGAAATTGACAATAATGTTATAAATTTAATATTAAAAATTAATTATTAAAATGGTAATTATAAAAAATCTTTTTTAATAACTTAATTTTTTAATGTTAGCATATGATTAAAGTTAATTGTGAGTCATTTAAAAAAATGAACTCGTTGAAAAACTATGTGCAAGATGAGGACTTTGCAATAAGGCACCTACACAAACAATACTTTTGCCGAAGGATGCAAGACTTTAGAGTTTTAATTAGATCCACTACTATAATATTTGTGTGGTTCCACATCCATGCAAAAGATGATATCATAGCAATGTGATTGTTGTCTTGATGATAATGAATCATTTGTAAAATAGTTTAAATTATCAAGTATAAGTACTATTTAAAATATATTATGTTTATTATATATGGAATAATACATTCTAATTTCAATATTTAATTAAATAAAATTTATAAAAAATAATTAGATAAACTATTACTTTAAAATTTGATGATATTAATACATAAGATTTTCTTTAATAAGTTTTGATTTTTTTAAAAAAATAAATTACTTAAAATATGTAATTAATAAAAATAATAATTATTTTTTAATTTTATATGTTAAACCATGCACTATGAAATAAAGCGAAAAATAGTAATAGAGATATACAAGAGATTATTTCAAAAAGGAGAGAAGAAATAAATGTAGAGGAGATAGCCATAAAAAATAAAAAAGTGGATAGGAGAGAAATGAGAAATTAACAAAAACATAGAGAAGAGAGTGGCCAATAAAAATACTAGATAAAAATAATGAAGAGACCGAAATAGAATGATAATAGAAAAAATAAAGGTTAGAAAATATGAGAGATATTTATAAAAAAATGTGAGAAATAATTGAATAAAAGTTAAATCTTAGTAATAAAACTTAGAATATTTATAAAAATCTAACAAGTTAATCTTATATAATATTTAATAACAATAAAATATAAAGATATTTTAGATTTATTATTCCTTTAAAATATTAAAAGACATTCCAAAAATATTTTAACTATTAATTTAATATTATTATTAATATATAATATTTTATACTCCCAACATTTATACATTTAAAAATAAATACACAACACATATATGCAATTATGAACACAAACTAGCTATGATTTATTATAATCAGAATAAGTTATTTTGCTAAGTATTTACCAAATTTATGTTATTGTTTTATAAAGTTATTTTTAAAAAATTAATTGTTATGATTTTTACAATAGTTTTTTAACATTGTAATCTTACAATAGCTAATCATTATTTGTTAAACAAATGTTATGAAAAATATGTGCAACACATGGACCTTTAAAAAGGTCACCCATGAGAATACAACGCTCTTCTAAGCATGGTTATCTTCTGAGTTCTAACAACATCCAATGCCAAAATGCTCATGAGGTTGAACATACACTAAAAAGAAAAAATATCATAGTTCTGTGATTATTTTTTTTAATGTAATTAACTATTTCTAAAAATTCCTAAATTATTAAGCCTATAAACATTTAATAAAATTTATGCATGTAACTTGTCAAAATAAACAATTACATAAACTATAATTTTTAAAAATTGGATAACTTTAAATGAATGTTTCCTTTTTATGCCACGTATCTTTTCAATCAAAAATTAACTCATGTAACAAATATTTATAATAAATTATATATTTGTTAAATATATTACATATTAAACTATAAAAAAGAGATATTTCTTAAATATTATTAATTGATCGGCTGAAAAAGGATAATAGAGTCAGAGATCATTATTCCCTAACAGTTAGAAAATCATGGATTGATAAAACAAAAATTGAGAGGAAAATAACAATTGAGATAGATGAGAGATTTTTTAATGAAGTAGAAAGGAAAAGAGATATCATAAATAAGATAAAGAGAATAAATAAATGAGTAAAATAGAGAAAAGAGAAAGTAAAGAAGTATAAAGAAGTGAGAGAGGCCATGAATAACATAAGGAGACCGAGAATGAAGAGAAAAATAAAAAGGTAATAAAAAGAGATACATAAGTGAGATTACACATACATGCAAAAGATAAAATATCAAAGTTGTGTGATTATTAAGCATATAAACTTTTAATAAAGTTTGAGTTTTTTCTATATATTGTAATATATTACAATGTTAATATTTGATTTATGTGAAATAAATAAAAAAATTACATGAAGTATCATTTTTTATAACGTTGATACTAATGCATGACAATTTCTTCTATTATGTTGTCATTCTTACAAAATAAAATAAAAAAAAACTATTAATAATTAAAATAATAATATTTATTAAGAATTACAAGTTAATGGCATGTAATTTTTGAAATAAAAAATATAAAATTTTTTATGTCAATTATTATTATGGAACACTGCAAATATTTAAAAAAAATTTTGACAATTTATTTAATTATTTGTTTTTTGAAATATAAAATTTAAAAAATTAATTAAATAATAAAAATTTTAAATATTTTAACAATGTATCTTTAGAAGAAGTAATATAGATATTAAAAGTAATAATATTTAATACCAATAGTATAATTTAATATTTTATTTTCTTAATATTATACTAAATTAAAATTATTATGATATTTTATCACATGATGTGTCATTCTTATTGTTTCAAAAAACTTATTAAAATTATAAAGTTGTTGTTAATAACTAATTACAGCAAATAGTAAATTATAAAATATAATTTAGAATTATTTAATTTTTTAAAATAAACATGTTTTTGAAAACGAATATTATTCTTTACAAAAAAAATTATTTGAAAAAATGTTTAACAATTATCTCGAAAGGTCACCCATCGTGAAAATACTCTCATCTAGGTTTGCTTAATTGTGAAAGAACTAAATAGATTAATTTCAATAATGCTAATTGATCTCATATATACAAAAAAGAAAAATAATCATTCTTATGTGATTATTATCTTAAAATCAATAAATCATGTTCTATTATAAAAAAAATATTTTACTTACATAAAATTAATAGAAATATATAAATTTTTTTTATAACATATTTATTAATTTATATCATTTTATTTTGTTAGATTATCATTCTAATCAATTCAAAATTAAATTTAACAAACTTAAAAATAATAAAATTATATTTTCGAAATATATTATATATTAAACAATGTTATGTGATAGATTTCTTTAATTTTGTTAATGATATTATTAAAAATGGATAATTTAGATAAGGATAACTAATTTTAAAATGAGAAAAAATTACAAATTGATAAGAGAAAGAGAAAAATAATAAGAATAGTGAGAGATGATTTAACGAAAAGTATAAAAAAATAGATAAAATAAAATAGATAGAGACAATAAATAAATAAATAAAATGAAGAGAACAGCAAAAACATTGAGTGATAAAGGAGAGAGATGCCAAATAGAATATAAGGACATAATGTATAATGACAAAAATCACAGAATGATATTAAATGAAAGAAATAAATCAAGGAGTATTTTAAACATAAAGATAAAAAGAAAAAAGTGATCAAAATTATTTAAAAAATTTAAATTTATTTTAATAAAATTATTTAAAGAATATGTTCATTATTAATTTAGTATAAATTTAGTCTTACTTAAAATGTTTTAGTAAATAATTAATATTATAGTTATTCTAATATATTATCTTTATTTTACATCATATAGACCATAAGTATAAAGGATACCTAAGATTAAAGAAATAATTCTTCATTTCATAATTTTTATAATGTAATGTTACGTTATTAAAACCTCTTTATACAAAATATATATACTAATATAAATTTGAATTAATTTCAATTTATAATATTTGATATAAGTTATTTTCCTCCATATTAAAAATATTTAAATTTCTCATTTTATTATATCATGTGATGTGCTGCATTCATTATTAAATAAAATTAACAATAACATTGTGAAGTTTTAATTAAATATTAATTATTAAAATTATAATTATAATCAATCTTTTATAATAATTTTATTTTTTAACATCAACATATTCTTAAAATTAATTATAACCCAAAAAAAAGAATGCTTTGAAAAAGTATGTGTAACATGTGGACTTTTGAAGAGGCTACATACCCAAATAATCCTTTTGTGTAAGAATTTCTTAACTTTGTAGTTCTAATTACTTCAACTGCTACAATGTTTGTGTGGTCGCACATACATGAAAATAATATTGTCGAAGTTATGTGATCGTTGTCCTCATGATAATGAATCATATCTAAAATAGTCTAAATTATCAAATATATGTATACTTTTAAATAACATTATGCTTATCATGCATGTGACAATATATTCTAATATAAATATTTTATTATATAAAATAAATAAAAAATAATTACTTAAACTTTTACTTCCAAATTGAAGATATTAATAATAAAGATTTTCTTTCAATACATTATCATTCTTATAAAACAATTAAATAATAAAAAAATAAAAACAATATATGTAATTATTATTAGTGTTAAATATTGACTTATGTGATATGAGATAGTTCAAATATATTATTAATTTATTCACAAAAAATTATAATAGAGAAAGAATTTATTATTTCATAAGAGTGAAAAAGTTATAAATTAATAATAGTGAAATAATAAGAAAAATAAAAAAAAAAGATAGATGAATAATTATTTAATAAAGAAGCAAAGAAAATAACATAAAAGAGATGGAGAGAAAAAATAAAAAATTGGAAGGGAGAGAAATGTGAAATTAAGAATAGTGAAGAGAGAGGATAAGAAGAATATTAGGTTATAATCTTGAAGATACAAAAAAGGCAATGATAATATGAGAGAGCAAATGGTGATAGAATAAGAGAGATATTAAGAAAAATAAGTAGAAATAATTAAAAGAAAGTTAAGTCTTAACAATGTCACTTATAATGTTCATAAAAATATAACAATTTAAACTTATATAATATTTAATAAAGGTAAAACATAAAAATATCTGAGATTTATTTATTTATTTAAAAATTAAAAAAAATATTAAAAATATATTTAAATTAGTAATTTAATTTTTTATCTCTAATATTATATAATATGTTAATTCTATATTTTAAAAATAAATTATTCAACATATATATGAAATTTTAAATATAAATTAATTATAATTTATCATAATCAATGTAAGTTATTTTGCAAAATATTTAAAACATTAAAATTATTATTTGCCTATATCAAATTAGGTGTTATATTTATTACTATGCATAATTGATAATTATTTCATATTCTTATTTTTAGAAAATTAATTATTATAGTTGTAATATTCAACTTTCATTTATAACAATTTTGTTTACATTATATTGTTATAAAAATTAATTATTGTTTGTTAAAAATAGGAATGCTATGAAAAAAATGTACAACACTCGCACCTTTAAAATGGTCACCAATCACAATAATACTCTTGCCCAAGCATGCTTAACTTGTCAGTTTTAATGAGATTCAATGTGAAAATAATCGCGTGGTCGATCATTCAATCAAAAGAAGAACTATCATATTTGTTTGATTATTTTTTAATGATAATGAACCATTTTTAAAATTTCCTTAATTATCAAGCCTTTACAATTTTAATAAAATTTATGCATTTTACAAGTCATAATACATTATAATTTAATTATTTTATTCAAATTAAATTAATACATAAAAATAAACAACAATTTTTGGAAAAGTAGACAACTTTAAATTAAAGTTTCTTCGATTATGTTACCTTTCTTATAAATTAAAAATATATTGATGTAATAAATATTTATAATAAAAATATATTTTTCAAATATATTACATATTAACTATACAAAATCAGGTATTTCGTATAATAATTGATGAGCTGAAAAAAGATAACAGTGTCAGAGATGATTATACTGTAACAAAGGGAAAATCATGGATTTATAAAAAATAATATATAGGAAAATAATAATTGAGATAGATAACAGACAATTTAATGAAGAAGAAAAGAAAAGAGATAAAATAAATAACATAAAGAAAATAAATAAAATAAAGAAAATAAATAATATAAAGAAAATAAATAATTTATGCGAAATAGTGCAAAAAGATAAAGTAAAGAATAATTGAGAAATGACAGGATCGATGAATAATATAAAGAGATCGAGAATGAAAAATGTAATGATAAGAGAGAGAACAGAGCAAGAGAATATGCGAAAGAGAAATAAGTGAAAAAATTTATTAAAAATTTAATAATCGGAAAACCGTTGCCACAGTGAATCCAACACAATAAAAGCAAATCACCTATTTGTTGCTATAGTTGTTAGTTTGCAAGAACAACAATGCTGGCGAACTAAAGTAATTGAACATTTATAGTAACAGCTAGTCGACCAAATTAATCAAAGTGGTAAAAAAATACTTATAAGGAGAAATCCAATGCTAGCGTGAAGCGAGGAATAAAAACTACAAAAATATCTTTACTACAAATTTTTGAATTAAAGAATTAAAAAGCACTATCCAATCGTATCCAACGATCAATGCTACACAACATCTTACAATCAACAAATTCTTTAAGCCATTTGATTGCCAAGGAAACACATCAATGACTACAAAACCAAAACAAGCAGACATGTACTAGGGTTAAAAAAGTACTTATAAAGAGGGATGAACAATGCTGGTAAGCAATGTGGGACAAATCACTCAAAGTTTTCTACATGGTGAATTTCTGAATTGCTGGAATACGGAGCCCCGTTCGATGTTGCTTTTTCAGTTTGAATTGTCTTTGTTGTATATCTTTCAAACTACTAATTCTTTCAGTCATTCCAGTTTGACATGTGATCGCACGATCCATATTTCTTTTATAGCCCAAGCTAAATCCTACCATCCGATGGCAATTCTAATCTAATGGACCAGACCAATGTCATTTTTATAAAGGCACCAATTTCGTTACATAAGTTCCATAGCTTCGTTTTCATTATCTAATGGTCTCAGAGCATTATGATCAAATGGCGACTACATAATGGCTTTTTAAGATATTTTTTGAGCCATTGGTGAGTTATTGATTTATTTCCTAATTAAAATATTACAAAAATAATGAAAAATGTAATTTCTAGATTTTGTGTTGGAAAGTGTATCTGGCATTTAAAAAGTCCATATAAATAAAAGATTTTTGTGTGAAAATACTAATAATTTTTTATATGATTCTACATTGTTAGTGGCTGGTTTGCATTGCTGTTTTCGTAAGCTATTGCACCATTCACTCGTCGAACTCCTCAAATTTCTTTCGTTCTCAAATTAGCTAAGTTATTAATTTTCTTAATTCATTTATTTAATATACTTATGCCTCTTTAATAGTTGCATGACAAATATGACTTTGTTTTTATTGATTTTTATTTTAAGTTGTTGAATGTTTTTTTCTTTTTTTACCATTTTTTTTGTTGTAAGCATGTAGCAGCCCATTTCAATTATTTCATTGTAAGATCATAGCTATCTATATCATTTTTCACATTGTTATGAGTGCCTACCCAATCTTCCTATTGGCAAAATGCTTAAATTGTGTTGTGTTTGCTTGGATTTTTCTTGGGGTAGATGTATGTTTGTTTTATAAGCCGAACCACTTAAAAATCAATTGTTTGCAATTTTAATTAATATTTATTTTCTAATTACATTACTTTTATAAAACTTTATATGTTTTTATATTGAAATGAAAATTTATAAAAACACATTTTTACAAGCTTTACAAACATTATTAAAAATTGTTATGAATATTTTAAGGAAATATTTTGTAATAAACCAAGCATTGATTCATAGCAATTCACCTCTCTTACTAAACCTCACTTAAAACCTCTTATTAAAATTATTTGTATTTCATGAGATAAAGAAGTGTTATGAAAAATATATGTCCAACATAAGGACTTTTTAAGCGATGACTATCCAAATAGTACTCCAATCCAAGCTTGCTTTACTTTAATTATTAATGGGATTAGGTGCTACAATACTGATGTGGTCACAAATACATGCAAGAGATTCAAAATCATAATCACTTGTTGTTTCTAAAATAATGGACAACTTTAAAAAGTTTTTAAAATAACAAGTAAATGTACTCCTAAAATATTTAGATTCTTATTATTTTTATCATATTATATTGCAATATTAATATATTTTTATATAAAAAAATTAAAAAATTTAAATAAACTATTATTTTTTGTAATGATGATATTAATAAATATGAATTTCTTCTTATGTATTATCATTCCTAGATATAAAAATTTAAATTTCTTAAGAAATATAAATAATAAAATACATAGATAATGAACATGAAGAGAATTATTTTTTTAAAGAGAGAAAGTCATAGATTGAAAATAGCAAAATAGAGAAAGAAATAATAATAAAGTGAGATGAGGGATGATTAAATTAAGAGAAAAACAAAGGGGAGAATATAGAAAACATTAAAAGAATAAATAAAAATATGAACAAGAAACATATGAGAAATTAAAGAAGGATAGTAGTGATAGACAGGCTGAACAAATATTTAGATATAGAGAATTAAGAGACAAATAAGGTAATGACAATATGAGAGAGAAAAAAGGGAGAGCATTTTAGAGACATCAAAATAAATAGCAAAAAAATTAGTGAAATAGTTAAATAAAAGATAAATCTAAAGGATTAAAAATATAAAAATTATAAAATATTATAAGTGAATCGTATACTATACTTAATAATATTTAATAATAAAAAATAATCTAAGGTTTATTATCATATTATAAAATTATAAATATTTAAAGCATTTTTTACTATTAATAACATATTATTTTATAATCTAATATTTTATAATCTAATATTTCTATATTTATAACCTAAAGGTAAATTTGGATTAGTTTTAAAGAAATTAAACATATGTAAATCAAAGCGATGAAAAGTAAATATAATAAGAGAATAAGAGTTTCATAGAAATATACCAAAATGAAAGCAAAATATTTAAAGAAATCAGTTAAATCGCACAAGAATTATGCACTCTAAGTTAGTAATTGGATCGAGTACAACATCCACAATAATCAAATAATGGGACAATAAAAATGAACAAACATCATTAGATTTTGCAATTGAACAACTCCGAACCTTGGAAATAAACATTCATGTAACTTTCAATATATTTTTTCGAGTTTTTAATTTGATTTGTTTATAATACAATGGGTCTTTTTTCTCATCTATTTTGAGCTTTACATCATTTTCTTTGAGTATATTATATTGATTTAATTTATATTATTTTAGCTTTATTCTATATTTACTTAATATTAAAATAGAAAATTTTAATTATTTATGCATATTTAATTAGTTAATTTAAAGTTATTCTTAATGATGCTCGATTGGGAAGAATCAAACATCATTAGAATCATCTTAATTATCTCTATCAAATTAAAAATTTTTTAAAATATTTTTCTTCTATGGTTTTGCCACACGTGAAATGACATTTTAATTTGTAGTTAGTTTAACAATGAAGAATGTTATACTTGATCACATTTGTGCATTGGCATTTCACTACATTATACAACTTATGTCATTTCTTCAAGCTTTTCCCTTCATTCTATTTTACTACAATCATACTCTAAATCTCATCTAGTGTGACCAATGTTTTTATACATTTCTCCATTTTTTTGTTTTATTTTGTTATATTATTTTGAAACTTTTATTCTACTCTTGTGCTATGTTTGTATTGTTTTGATTTTGTTAAATTAATTTACCTCTATTTATCTTATTTATGACGTAATATATATATTTTAATATTAAAAATAATAATTTATTATTAGTTATTTGAGTAATTAAAATTAATTACTAATGAAGACTAATCGAGAAGAAACAAATATTGTTGGACTCAATTTGATGACCTATATCGAATTAAAAATTTAATTTTTATATTTTTATATAATTTATTTTCTTGGACTTTTGAATTATTTTTGAGCCATTTAGATTTTAGCTTAATTTGATTGCTTAGGATGTTGCACAAGCTATCCATGTTATTTTTTAATGTAACCTTTTTGTATAACTTGTCTCGTTTATTTAACCTTTTTTGCATTAATCAAATATATTGCTATAAAACTCTAAATCTCTTTGTGAGTGAGCATACATTGCTTTTTATATTTTTATATCACAATACTTAAATTTAGTACATTTGAATGCCAATATATAGATCTACATAAAATTAAAATAATAATTTTTTATTATTTATACTTTCTTATGCTTATCTATAAAAAAAATTTCATTTTTTATTTTCAAATGTCTTATTTTGTAGAATGAATGCACGCTTGAAAAGATCTTTTTATTCCCGAAATATTTCATGATCGAGGATGTTGCAATTATTCTCCTTCATTTCTTGGCTAACAATATTCATATAAAATTTATTTAATGTCTTCTAATGTTTCTCTTTCAATTGGTTATATTGTTGTGAAACTCAAATTCTCTTATTGTGTGCTCTTTACATCCACTTTAATTGTGTTATATCACATTTTTTTATTTATCTCATTTTATCTTTAATATAAAATAAATATTAAAAATTACTTGATTATTATTTATGTTTAAGTAATTTTTTGTAGCAATTTCAAAAGATGTCTAATGGAGACAAAATAGATACCATTAGATGAAACTTGATGAACACAAATAAATTACATATATTTTCTATTTTTAAATGTTATAATTTTTTTGTTATAAGCATGCTTTGCAAGAACTTTCAACCTATCCCCAATTTGATGTCAAAGTATGTTACACTCAAGCTCTTTAGCATCTTGTAATACAACTTGCCTATATCTTATTTCTTCAAATTTTTCATTTTTATTTTGTTGTATGTTTCTATAACTATAAATCTCTTCTCGTTTTATGTTTACATTACTTTGAATTGGTTGTATTAAATTTTTATTTATGATTACTCTAATTCTCAAGTCACATAACCTTTACATTACTTTGAGATAGTAATATTATATTATTTCAATTTATTTCTTTTCAAATTTTAATGTATATTACCTAAAGTTAAAGTAATAATATTTTAATATTTATGCTTTATTATTTTGTAATTCTTAGTAATTTTGAATTAGATTTGATGGAAAAAAATAACCATTATTTGGCTTATATTAATGAGATCTATCAAATTAAATATTTAATTTTATAATCTTGAAATATTTATTTTAAAGGATTATGGCATGATTTATGAGATAATTTAATTTTAACCTAATTAAAAGATAAAGGTATTACATTTGATGTTCTTAGCATGTTCAAATGTAATTTTTTGTGCCATTTTTTTATTTAATTTCTTTACTTTATTTTCTTATATCATAACGTTACTCCAAATCTCCTTTTGTGTAATGTTTACATGTTGATTTGGTCATATTACAATGCTTGATTTTCTCTCATTTTAGATTTAATAATAGCTAATTTAATATTAAAATAATAAATAATGATTATTTAAAATTATTTATTTTTAAAATTTATAAGAATTATAAATGATTTCTGATAAAAATGGAATAAATTGTATTAGACCGGTTTCAAAGTGCTATATCAAATTAAATAAAAATCTTAATATTTCTAATTATTTTATTTTCTTCTTTTTTACTTGTTTTTCTGAGGCATTTTGATTTGTACATTATTTGATTTTCGAATACATTAAACTCGATCATCGTACTATCATAAAAAGTAACTTTTCAAAACAAGGTTTCTCATTTTATTTAAAGTTTTAACTTTTATTTTCTTATTTTACTACGAAACTCTAAATCTCCTCTAATGTGGACTTTGCGTCACTTTGACTTGTTTTTATTAAACTATTTTAATTTATCTTTTTTTAACTTAATTATATGTTTACTTAATATAGAAGAAATATGTTAATTTTATTTATTTTTATTTGTAATTTTAAAAAATTTTTATTGAGGTGTAATCAAGCCAAAACCAAAATCATCAAACTTGTCTTGATGAACTTTATCCAACTAACTATTCATTTTATATTCTTAAGTTTTTTTTTTTTGATATTCTTTACAAGATTCTTTATTTTGTACATGATTTTATGATTAAGGATGTTACTCTGTATCTTCACAGTGCCTTAGAAAGCAATGTTTATATACAATTTATTTCATTTATTCAAATTGTTCAAATTGATTTGGCTTTGTTTCAACGTAACTCTAAATCTCATATCATGTGAACATTATTCCACATTGATTTTGTTATATCACTTAACTTCAACAACTCTTTTTAACATTAATATGTATTTAATTTTAGTAAAATAATAAATTATTATTTTTTCTACATGTTTATTTTGGTAATACACCATAATTCCAAATGAGCTTTTATTAAGAAAATCTACATCACATGACTTATCTTGATTAGGAACATCAAATTAAATGTTAATTTTACAAACTTTTGATTTTGTTATATTAGATTATTTTAATTCAGTTCATTTCAACTTTAATAGATATTCACTTAAAATTAAAATAATAATTTATTATTATTTCCTATTACAAGATTTCCAAATTCATATTTTTTTAAAACAAGGCCTGATCGATAAGAAACAAATGTCGTTGGACTCAACAAGATGAGCTCTATCTTATTGAATATTAATTTTATATTTTAAATAATTTATTTTCTTGGGTTTATGCATAATTTACAAGATATTTTTTTATTCATACAAATTTTAATTATTGAAAATATTATACTTTAGTGTCCTAACATCTTAGAATGCTACATTTCATTTAATTTATTTTATTTTTTCAAAATTTTCATTTTTATTGTGTTATATATCTATAAAACTCTAATTCTCCTCTCGATTGTCTTCTGCATCCCTTTGATTTAGTTTAATTACATTGTTTCAATTTATCACATTTTATGCTTATTTACTTTGGTAATTTGTAGTAACCCAAAATAAGTCTCAATCAAGATTAAGCAAAGGTCATTAAACAAGTATTGATGAGCTCTACCCAATTAAATGTTTAATTTTTTATTTTAAAAAAAATCATTTTCTAAGGTTCTATTATGCTTAACTATGTATTTTAATTTATACCTAATTTAATGAATGATATTGTTAGACTCTATCTTTTTATTATCTTAGAATGCAATCGTTCCATATAATTTAGCTCATTTATTCGAATATTTTTCTTTGATCATCATATACTATAGTTAACTCTAAATCTCTTCTCGTGTGACATTTAATTTGATTATATTTTTGTTACTGTTTATGCTTATTTGTTATTCCCCATAATTCCAATTTAGGTGCTATCGAGATTAAATAAAATTCATCAAGCCTGTCTCTATAACCCAAACTCCACTAAATATTCATTTTATAATTTGAAACTTTTTGGTTTCTTTGATTTATGAATGTCTTATAACAATTTGGATTCATTATTGGTTCTTTAAATCAAGTATTTTACACTTAATCTACTTACCATCTTGTAATACAAATTTTCTATATAACTTGACGCATTTCTTTAAATATTATACAACAATTTTGTTATATTATGACGTAACTCTAAATCTCCTCTCATGGAACTATTGTATCACTTAAGTTTGCTTCATTTAAGTCTTAATATATATTTCTTAATATTAAATTAACAAGTTTTGTTTATTTTTGCATAAATGTTGTAGTAAATTGTAGTAATTCTAAACAAAGTTCTATTGGGACAAAACAAGCATTGTAGTGCTAGTCTCATTGAGCTCTATAAATAAAATAATTTATGCATATTATATGAGACATTTTTATTTTACAGTTTTACATATTACATTTTTTTTGCATCTTTATCAAACATTTACATAATTTCATGATTGAAATTGTTACATGTGAGCTCCTTAGTTTCTTTGAAGACAACATTTCAATGTAATTATCTCATTTCCTAAAATTTTTCTTTTGCTTTGGTTAAGTTAGTATGAAATGCATATTCTCATCTTATTTGACCTACACATCACTTTAATTTTATTAAATTATATTATTTCGATTTGCCTCTTTGACAAATTAATATAAATTTAACAAAATTTAAAATAATATATAATTATTATTTATTTTTGTAATACGTAAAATTTTCTATCTTGGTGTGATATGTATTAAATAACTTTGACTTGTCTTTACAAGTCATAAGATATTAAAAAATTATTTTTTATTTTTTAAAATATTTTCCTTTCTCACTTTTTGATAAAAATTATAAGTCATTTTGAGTTATACTATAGTTGATGATCAATGATGTTAAACTAGCTATGCATAGTATCTTTCAGTCAAAATTTCCGATACAATGTATTTAATTTCTTCAAAAATTTTTCTTTGGTTTTCTTTTATTAGTATGTAACTCCAAATATTTACTTGTTTGACCTTGCATCCCTAATCCCTAATTCGGTTCTATTACATTATTATTTATACTTATTTTCTTTGGTAATTCGATAAGATCTATCCAATTAAATAGTCATTTCTATAGTTTAAACTTTTTTATTTTTCAAGTATTTTTGCTTATTTTTTGAAACATTTTTATTAGTACCTCATTTGGTGATTAAGTAAAATTTTTCAATTTAATTTGCCTCAATTTTTAAAATTTCTCAATTTGATTTGACTTTATTATAATGTGACTCTAAATCTTCTCATATATGACCTTTACATAGCATTCATTTGGTTATATTATATAACTTTAATTTAAATTATTTCATTTATAAGAAATATTTACCTAATATTAAAATGAAAACTTATTAATGTTTATGCATATTTATGTTAGTAATTTGTGTAATTCTAAAAGATGATCAAGACAAAACAAACTTAAATGGACTCATCTTGAAGAGTTATATTTGGCTAAATATCCATTTTACATTTTAATATATTTTAATTTCTACGATATTTGTGCACTTTGTGGTTTATTCTAATTTTTACTTGAGTTGATGATCGAGCATATTACCCTTTTGATGTAATTTGTACTTTGGAATACTACATTTTTATATATCTTATTATGTTTCTTCAAATATTTTTCTTTGAGTTGATTATATTATAATGTAACTCTAAATCTCCTCCCATTTGACCATTAAAAGTTTTTGATTTTGCTATGATATAATATTATTTATTCATATTTACATTACAAATTTATTATAATTTTAAATTATGTACGATCGAGAGAAAATAAGTCATTTATTGTATTAGTGTGCTTTATCTGTAGGACAATCATTTTTTATTTTTAAATTTTAAATTTTCTAGAATTTATGCACTCTTTATAAATTATGTCTATGCATACCTAATATTATAATCTATGATGTAAAACTCAATCTACCTAGTATCTTAGAATGCAACCTGTTTGTAGAATAAAACATATTTATTCAACTTTTTTCTTTAATTTTGTTATATTCAAATATTCTATCATGTTACGTTTACATTTCTTTTTTTTTGTCGTATAATGTTGTTATCTATTCTTATTTATCTTTTGTAATTTGTGGACTTTCCAACCAACGTCTTATATAAACTAACAATTCTCATTGTCTTTGTCTTTAGAGATGTATCCAACAAAATATTTATTGTTATATTTTTTAAAAAAAACTATGTTCTAGAGTTTTAGCATTGTTTATGATAAAATTTAATTCATACCTAATCATCAATGGTCATGCACTCGATTTCTTGAGAATTTTTTAATAATGCATTTTTGTACCATTTATCTAATTTATCTAAATAAGACATTTTCTAGAGTTTTGGCATTCTTTAAGAGGATTCTTGAATCACCTTATTTCCTGAATGATGATGTTACATTTGATCTTCTTAGTACTTCTTAAAATAATTTTTTTGTATAATTTATCACATTTGATTATATATTTTTCTTTTACTGGATTATATTGAAATGTAACTGTAAATCTCTTCTAGTGTGAGATGTTTGTTGCCATAATTTGGCTATATTATATTACTTTAATTTATCTTAATTAAAATTTCATATAAGTTTAATTAATATTAAAATATAAATTTATTTTTATTTATTCTTATTTACTTAAGAAATTAATAATAATTTTAAATATGGCTTGCATAAGCTGAAACGCCAACATTTGACTCATGTGAGTGTGTTCCAAGTAATTAAATATTCATTTTAAATTTCAAAATATTTTTTCCTATGATATATGTCAAGTTTATGTATCATTTTGATTTGTATCTGATTTGATGAACAAAGGTGCTATTCTTTATATACACAGTATCTTTGAATGCAACTTTTTCAATCTACATATCTCATTTTTTAAAAAAAATTTACTTTGACCTAGATGTGTAATATCATTGTTTATGCTTACCTAATTTAGTAATTCAAAGTATTTAAAATTGAAATCTAAAGAAGTTGAAACAAATGTCATTGCCTTCTTCTAATGAGCCTTACCAAACTAATTATTAGTACTATTTTTAAAAAAAGTCTAAGTTTATTGTATGCTTTGTGAGTTTCTTTGTATTATAATTGATTTTTGTGATCAGTCATGTTGCACTTGATCTCCTTAGTATCTTTGAATATAATTTTCATGCATAATTTATCTCATTTCCACAAACAACAAACTTTTACATTATTATATATCTAAAAAATTCTAACTCTCCTCATGTGTGGCCCTTATATCAATTTTGATTTCTTGTGCTTCATGGCCTCCATTATTTAATTTAAGCTTTAATATATATTTAGTTAACATTAAAAACAATAATTTAATATTATTTAAGGTTCTTTACTTTGGTAACTCATGGTATTCCAAAACAAATGTTGTTTGACCCATCTCAATCAGTTATAACAAATTAAAACATTATTATTTTTTAATTCTTTTTTATGCCTTATCAGATATTTCAATTTGTACCTAATCTTATCAATGATGACGTTACACTCGATCTGCATAATATCTTGCAATGAAATTTCCAAAGCTATCAATCTCGTTACTTTATATTTTTTTTTATTTTATTTGGATATATTAATATGGTAGTTTAAACATCATCTTAAGTGACCTTTACATGTCTATTATTTGCATATGATACAATTTTACAATTTATCAAATTTTAGTTTCAATATTTATTTACTTAATTCGGAAATAATATATTTTTTATTATTTATATTTAAATATAATAAATCTAAATGAGGTATGATTGAGATGAAACAATTGTCAGTTGACTCAAATCATTAGCATTATCAAACCAAATACTCATATATATATATATATATATCTTAAATATTTTTTTCTTATCTTTTGATATACTACATGAGATATTTTGATTTATACCTATTTTGAAAATTGAGATTATCATGCTATCTAGAATTTTAGATTTCAAATTTTGCACATAATTTAGTACATTTCTTCAAACTTTTTTCCTTTAATTTTCTTCAATTTCTATGATAGATTAATACCTCACATGTGTGACACTTACATTATTTTTATTTTGGCCATATTACAATTCATTAACTTATGTCACTTCAACTAAATATATGTATTCTTAATATTAAAATTTTAATTTATTGGAATTATATTTTTTAATTATTAGGGTAATTCATATTAGCTGCAAACAATGTCTAATGATAATGAAGGAAATGTTGTTTGACTCTTCTTAATTAAATCTATACTATAAAATAATAATTTTTCGATAATTCAAAATATTTTTTTCTTAACTTTTGCACACTTCATTAGACATTTTAATTAGTACTAGATTTGTAAGATCAGGTTGTTACACTCAATCATTTCAATGTCTTTGAATGCATATCTCTTATAAATATTATCTCATTTCTCAAAAAAAGATATCTATATCATATTTATAAATAATATATTTTTTGTGGTTTAAAAACACTTTTCGTTGCATTTTGCTTAATTTCTTATTTGACCATTGAAGATGTTACTCTTGATCTCCTAAATATTTTGGAACGCGAATATTTAGTAAAATTTATCAAATTTCTAGAAGACCTTTTTCTTTTATTTGGTCGTATTTTATTTAACTCTTTATCTCTTCTCATTTAACATTTATATCATTATGATTTAGTTGCATTTTGTTATTATTATTGATTATTTATTTCAACAATTCAATATCAACCTAAATAAGGTCGAAGTAGGATCATACCAATCTTGTTAGATTCTAGTTCATTAATTGTACCCAAATAAATATTCATTTTTTTATATTTTTAAATATTTTTTCTAAGGATTTGGAACACCTTATGAGTCATTTTGATTCATGTTTGTTTTATTGATTAAGAATGTAGTAGTTGATCTCATTGGTATCTAGGAATGGAACTTTCCCTTCTAATTTATCTCATTTTCCCAAAAGTTTTCCTTGGGTTTTGTTATATTGTTATGAAGCACTAATTCACCTCTTGTGCGGCCTTTATGTTGCTTCAATTTTGATATATTATTATTTTTTAATTTATCTCATTTAAGGATTGTTATATAATTACATTAAAATAACAATTTGTTATTATTTATCCTTATTACTTTTGTAACTTGTAATAATTCAAAATGTGCTGCAATTGAGGCAAAATAATTGTTGCTAGACTTGTTGCCAAGGGCTCTATTCGTTTCATTATTCATTTTTTCTATTTCTAAAAAGTTGTTTTTTATGGTTTTAGCATATTTTATGGGGCATTTTGATATATACATTTTTATATTTTCAAGAAGTTTATGTGGATCTTCTAAATATTTTGCAATGCAACTTTTCCCTATAATTTACCTCATTTGTTCAAATTTTTCTTTTTAATTTTATTATGTTATAATGTAACTCTATATGTTCTCTTGTGTAATGTTTGCATTGTATTGTTTTGAATAAATTACATTGTTTTTATTTATAATATTTTTTCTTTTACATCTATTGACTTCATGATAAAATGATAACTGATTAATGTTTTTTGGATATTTGCTGTGGTAATTTATGACAATTCCAAAGAAGGCATTATCAACATAAAACAAACATCAATGTACTCTACCTAAAAGCCATATGTAATTAAATATTTAGTATCATATTTTTAAATATTTTATTTTCTAAACATCACATGCTTTATGTGGTATTTTGAATTTTCTTGGTTTGGCTTAAGATGTTACGTTGGAACTTCTTAGAATCCTTTAATGTATCTTTTTTAGAATTGGTCTTCTTAGTATCTTATATTAATATGTAACTCTGAATCTTTTCTTCTGTGACTTTCACATGGCCTTGATTTTGTTATATTACTTCAATTTATCTCATTTCACTTGTAAAATTTATTTACCTAATGTTAAAAAAAAAATTACCCTTTTTAATATTATTTATTGTGATGATTCATTGCAATTTGAAATGGCATGTAATCAAGACAAAAAATGCCATTCGGTTCATCTAAGGGAGCTCTATTTAGCAAAATTTTCATTTTATATATTTATATATTTTTTCTAGAATGTATGCACTCTTTGCAAGTCATTTCAATTTATTTTAAATTTGAAAACAAAGGTTGTTAGACTTGAACTACTTTGTATCTCGGTATGCAAATATTTCATATTATAAATCTCATTTATTCAATTATTTTTCTTTTACTTTGTTATATGACAATGTAATTATAAATATTCTCTCATTTGGCCTTTGCATCATTTTGATTAGGTATTATTACCTTATTGTTTATGTGTATTTATTTTTACAATCTTTAGTAATTCAAAGAAAAGCACTATCAAGGTGAAGCAAATGTCAACGTCTCTATTTCAATGAGATATACCATACTAAATTTTTGTTGTTACATTTTAAAAAAAGGTAATTTCTATAACTTTGGCACGTTATGACATTTTTATTCTTACTTGAATTCACTATTGATGATGTTGTACTCGATCATTGTAGTATATTGGAATGCTACAATCTAGTATAATTTGTTTAATTTTTTTAAAACTTTTACTTTTATTTGGATTATTTTTATGGAACACTAATTCCTCTCTCATGTGACCTTTATATCTCTTTTATATTATTATCTTGCATGGCTTCACTTTTTATCATTTTAGATTTGTTATACATTTACTTTTGATTATGAAAAAAAAAATTTATTATTTATGTAGATTTGCTATGGTGATTTGCAAAAATTAAGAATGACACCTAAATGACAAAAAAGAAATTTTTTTGTACTTGTCTTGATGATCTCTACCAAATTAAACATTCATTTTATTTTTAAAATAATTTATTTTATTGGTTTACACATGCATTTCAAGGCATTTTAATTATTTACTTATTTAACTATCAAGAATGCCACAACTGACCACATATGTATCTTGAAATATAACTTACCATTACTACTTATCTTACATCGTTTAATGTTTCCCTTTCATTTGGTTATATTATTGTGAAATCATAATTCTCCAATAATGTAACTTTTATTTTTCTTTGATTTCGTTATATTATATTATTTCAATTTATTTCTTTTAAATTTTAATACATATTTGCTTAAAGTTAAAATAATAAGTTTTTCTTGTTTATATTTTATTACTTTTGCATGTCTCAATAATCTTGAGTGAGGTGTGATAGACACAAAATTATAGTGTGTTGGACTCATATCGGACAAATCTATCAATTTAAATGTTCAATTTCATAATTTTAAAAACTTTATTTCCAATGATTTTTACATGATTTATTAGATAATTGATTTGTTCCTAATTTTATTTTGGAGGATCTTACATTTGATCTCTTTAGCATCTTTGAATGCATACTTTTTGTACAATTTATCTTATTTATTTAATTGTTTTGCTTTCTTTTCGTTATATTATAGTTTAACTCAAAATCTCCAATCATGTGACCATTACATTCATTCATTTTAATATATTAATATTCTATAATTTATCCTATTTAAGCTTTAATAATGACTCAAATATTATTGGACCTATCCCAATGAGGTATATCTAACTAAATACAAATATTAATATTATTTGAATATTTTTCTTTCTTTATTTTTTACATGCTTTTTGAGAAGATTCATTTGTACCTTATCTAATATTCAAGGACATTACACTGAATCATCATATTGCCTTAGAAAGCAACATTCTAGTATAATTTATCTCATTTTATTGAAATGTTTTACATTGATTTGGTTATACTACTATGTAACTATATATCTCCTATTATGTGTCATCTTCATTGCTTAAATTTGGTTGTACTATAATATTTTAAGTTACCTTATTTTACCTTAATTATAAATTTACTAAATATTAAAATAATGATTTATTTTATTTATTCTTATTTATGTTTTTTTACTCTGAATAATACAAAAAGTGTTTAATCAAGATAAAACAAACATCATGAAACTCATCTCAACAAGCTCTATCCAAATTTCAATATAATTTTTATTTTCAAATTTTTAGTTTTTCAAGTTTTAGTATGCTTTACAAGATATTTAGATTCATATCTAATTTATCACTTAAAGAAGTTACTCTTAATCTCTATAGTGTCATAGAAAGTAACTTTTGTGGACAACTTACACCATTACGACAAATGGTTCGCTTTGATTTTGGTTTATTATAACTTAACTATAAATCTCATCTCATTTGACGTTTTCAAAAATTTGATTTGGTAGTAAGGCATGACATCAACATTATTTTTCAACTTTAATATATATAATTTTTAGAAACATAATATTTTTAATTATGTATGCTTATTTATTTTCATTATTCCTAGTATCCCAAATGAGGTCCTATAAAAAAAAAAACTAACATCATTGCATTCATCTTAATGAAAAGATCTAATTAAATATTCAATTTTAGAATTTTGAATATTTTATTTTCAAGTGTTTTTGCACACATTATTTGATATTTCAATTCATACATTATTTTATAATCCCTAAGTCATGCTCATTCTCCTTTGTATTTTGTAAGGTAACTTTTCTTCATTATTTATCCCAATTTTAAAAAGTTTTTTTTTCAATTTGGCTATATTTCTGTTGAACTCAAAATAACTAATTTTGTTACCTTTGACAACTTTTATTTCGTTATAGTACATTGTTTAAATTTATTAAATTTTAACATTAATATATATTTTTTTCAAATTAAAATAATCATTTATTTTTATTTATGATAATTTACTATCCAAATCCATACTTTTTTCAAATGAGGTCTGAACGATAGGAAACAATTGTCATTGGACTTTACTCAACAAGCACTATCCAATTAAATATTTATTTTATCTTTTAAAATAATTTATTGACTATAGTTTATGAATTACTTTCAAGATTGTTTTTACTCTTACCTAATTTGAATTTTGAGAATAATATACTTGACATCTCTTTTGTCTTTGAATTAAATATTCCCTTATAATTTATCTTATTTCTCAAACTTTTTACTCTGATTTAGTTATTTTACAATATAACTCTAAATCTCCTCTTTTATGACATTTACATGTGCTTAGTTTGGTTATATTTCATTATTATGTATACTTATAAGTTTCATAATTCCTAAAAATTCCAATAAAGGTTTGATAGTAATGAAATAATTCTTTATGGGCTTATCTCTATAGGCTATATTGTTATAAATATTCATTTTATATTTTCAAATTTTTTAAATTTTCTTTTATATTTTTTACAAGTCATTTGGAATTATATTTTATTTTTTTTAATGAAGGATGTTACCTGTAATCTTCCTAGCATCTTTTAATACAACACTTTTGTATATTTTGTCATATTTCTTCAAATGTT
Source organism: Vanilla planifolia (assembly GCA_023846275.1). NCBI lineage: Eukaryota > Viridiplantae > Streptophyta > Magnoliopsida > Asparagales > Orchidaceae > Vanilla > Vanilla planifolia. The sequence continues at coordinate 504,892 of JAIUJO010000294.1, forward strand.
TCATCATAGTTTTGTTTTATTGTAATGTAACTCTAAATCTCATCTCATGAGACCATTACATCACTTAAATGTACCTCATTTTAGCTTTAATATACATTTAATTAATACTAAACTGATAATTATATTTTATTAAATCATAAATACCTTAGTAATTAGTAATAATTCCAAATGAGCCTCTACTTAGACAAAATAAATCTCATTCGACTCATTTGATAGAGCTCTGTCCAAAACAATATTCGTACATACTTTATAAGGGATTTTTATTAGTATCAAATTTAATAATGAAGATGTTACACTTGAGTTCCTTTGTTTCTTAAAATGCAACTTTTTAGTGCAATTAATCTCGTTTCTTGAAATTTTTCTCTTTTGTTTGGTCAATTTTCTATGAAACTATAATTCTCATGTTATTTGACCTACAAATCATTTCCATTTGGTTATATTACAATGTCTCCATTTGTCCCTTTTAAGAATTACTATATATTTACAAAAAATTAAAATAACAAATTTTTGTTATTTACTATTAGTTATTTTTTTAAATAGTGAATATTTCGAACTTGGTCCAATTCAGATGAAAATGACCTGTTGGACTTTTTTCAATGAGAACTATCAAAATAAATTTTTTTATCTTTTTATATATTTTATTTTCTAAGATTAACATAAATTCAACAAATTATTTTTAGTTGTGCTGTATTTGATGGTCAAAGATGTTACACTAGATATATGCAGTATCACTGAATGTAAATCTTCCTTTCTTTCATTTTTTAAATTACTATATAAATATAAATCTCTTCTCAAATGATGTTTACGTAACCATGATTTGGTTATATTGCATTATTATTTATGCTTATTTACATTAGTGATTCATAGTAATATTGAAAGTTCTTTGATCAATATGAAACAAACATCATTGAAATTATATTAAAAAAACTTTATCTATTTAAATATTCTTTTAAATATTTTTAAATTTTTTATTTTCATAGATTTATGAAAAATTTTTAGATGTTTTGATTAGTACCTCATTTGACGATTTCAATGTTTCACTTGATTTTCTTCATATCTTTGAATGCACCTTTATTACAATTTTAATCTCATTTCTAAATATTTTTTTCTAGAATTTTGATAGGCTTTTTGAGGCATTTTGTGTTTTACCATATTTTATGATTGAGAATGTTACACTTGGTCTCCTTAGTATTTCAAAAATTTTCTTCTAATCAATTTATCTCATTTTTTTAAAAATTTTCACATTGATTTGGTTATATTATAATGTGATACTAGATGTCCTCTAATGTGTCCTATATATAGCATTCATTTTGTTATATTAAATTACTTCAATTTATGTTATCTCATCTTTAAGAAAGATTTACCTAATATTAAAATAAAACTTAGTGTCATTTATGCAAATTTGTGTTAGTAATTTGTGATAATTCCAAATAAGATTTAATCGACACAAAATGAATATTGTGAGACTCATCATAGAGATGTCTATTCTGCTAAATATCTATTTTATATTTTTATAAATTTTAATTTCAATGATTTTGTGTTCACTTTAAGATTTATTTTAATTTGCACTGATTTGATGATCAAAGGTTTTACACTTGATTTAATAAGTATCCTACAATGTTGGTTCTCTATATAATTTATCGTATTAAACAAAATGTTTCCCTTAGAGCTGGTTTTATTATAATCTAACTCTAATTCTTCCACAGTTTGTCCTTTATTAATTCATAGTAATTTTAAACAAGATCTAATCGTGAAGAAACTAATATCATTTGTTTTGTCTCTATGAGTAGTATGTAGAAAAAGATTTACTTTATATTTTTAAATATTTTTTAGAACTTATTCACTATTTCCAAATTATTTAAATTCTTACCTAATTTTAAAATCGAGAATGTTACATTCAATCAAGTTAATATCTTCAAACGAAACTTGTTTGTACACTAAATCTCATTTGTTAAATAGTTTCTCAATGATTTAGTTATATTGCAATATAACTCTAAATAACCTTTCATGACAACCTCACATTACTTTGATTTGGTTGCGTTATATTATTATTTATGCTTATTTATTTTTGTAATTTGTGTCATTCAATCCAAGGTCTAATCAAGATAAAAGAAATGCTTATTTATGGGTCATTATTAGTAGTAGTTACTTTAACGATTGACAATGTTACATTCAATCACTATAGTATTACTTAATGTCATTTTTAGTACCATTTATCCTATTTCTTGAAAGCTTTTGCTTTAATTTGGTTATATTAATATGTGACTCAAAATATCTCCATGTAACATTTAAATCATATTGAATTGGCTGTATTACATCACTTTAACGTATCCTACTTCAACTTTAATACATATTTCTTTCACAATATAATAAAACTTTATGTTTATTTATGATTATTAATATTTGTAATTCATATTAATTTTAAAAATGGCACAAACAAGTTGAAAAACTATCGTTTGACTCATCTCAATGCATTCCAAGAAATTATATATTTATTCTAAATTTTATAATATTTTTTTTTAAGATTTATGTGGCTTGTGTGAGCAATTTTATTTCATACTTGATTTAATGAATAACAAATCTCAATGTCACCAATGATCAACATTGTATCTCTGAATTCATGTTTTTGTTACAACAAATCTCATTTATTCAAAATTTTTTCTTGGATGTTTTTATATTATACTATAACTCCAATTCTCCTCTCACATTAGCTTTACATCACTTTTGCTTAGTTATATTATTACTTATACTTATTTAATTTTCTATTTCATAGCAATTCTAACAGAGGTTCGACTATGTTGAAATAAATGTTGTTGTCTTCATCTCGATGAGCTCAATCAAACTAATTATTTTTTGTTATTTTTAAAAAACAATTTACAATTTTGCTACTCTTTATGAGTTCTTTTTTTCTTTCTACATGATTGATGTGATCAATGATGTTGTGCTTGATCTCCTTAGTACCATTGAATGTAAACTTCATTCATAATTTATCTCAATTCTTCAAACGTTTTGGCTTTATATTGTTGTCTCTTTCAAATTTTGACTCTCCTCTTTGTGACCTTCATATCATTTTGAGTTGGTTGTACTTCATGTCCACCATTTATTTAGTTTCGTTTTTATATATATTTAATTATTATTAAAATTATAGTATGCCATTATTTATGGCTCTTTACTTTTTTAATTCATAGTAATTCCAAACATAGTCAAATCAGGACAAAACAAATATCATTGAAGCCATGTCAATGACCCCTATTCTTATTAACTTTATGCTATTTAATAATCAATTTTATAATTTTTGAAATTTAATATTTCAATGTTCTCCACACTTTACTAGATATTTCATTATGTACATGATTTGTCTAATGAGGTTATTACACTGTATCACTTTTGTATCATGGAAATAATATTTTCTATATAATTCATTTTATTTTTTAAAGCTATTCGTTTTGTTTTTGTTTTATTAATATTTAATAAAAAATATACTATCTTGTGATATTTACATTACTTTGATTTATTAAATTACATTAATTCAATTTATCATATTTTAGTTTTAATTTATATTTACTTAAAATTTAAAGGATAATTAATTACTTTTTATGTTAACATAATTTAGTAACTCACAAAAATTTTAATTTTCATCTTGTGGTGAAGAAACAAAATTCATTAGCTTCTTTTCAATGAGATTTTTCAATTAAACATTTATTTTTTTAACTCTTTAAAAATTTTAATTTTATTGTGGTCTTTGAAAGCTTTGTCAGATATTTATATTGTACCATATTTTATGACAAAAACATGTTACATTTGATCTCATTAGTATCTTGTAATGTAATATTCCCACAAAATTTATCAATTTAATTGCAATTTTTTACCTTTTATTTTCTTGTATTAATATGTAACACTAAATCTCAATTCAAGTGACTTTTGCACTCATTCTTCTTGGTACCATTGAATGCAACTTTCCCCTATAGTTTTTTTAATTTTTAAAATATTGTTCAATGAATTAGTTTTGTTTCTATGAAAGTTTCTTTAACAACTTCTAGAAAACCTTACAACACCTTTATTTTGTTATTTTACTTTACTTTAATTAATCTTTTTTTCAGCTTTATTATATATTTAATTAATTCTAAATCAAAGTCTCCTCTCAAGTAGCCATTAGATCACTTTGATTTTGTTTTACAATGTTACTTAGATTTAGCTCATTTTAGTTTTGACATATATTTATTAACTTTAAAATTTTAATTTTTTATGATATATATCTAATTAATTTTGTAATTCATAGTAATTCAACCTAAGGTCTAGTGGAGGTGAACAAGAATTTTTGGATTTTTTTCCATGAGCTCTATCAAATTAAATATTTATTTATATATTTTTTTAATAATTATTTTAAGTTTTAGACATTTTTTATAATACATATCTATTATACTTGATTTAATGATCAATGATGTTACACTCGATATCCTTAATATCTCAAAATATAACTTCATAAATAATTTATGAGATTTCTTTAAAAGTTTTCTTTAATTAGGTTATAGTTTTTTATATCTCTAAATGTCTTTTAAATTGACTTTTAGATATATTGGATATGGTAACATTAAAATTTTATTTATAACTATTTTTTTCTACATTTTAATAACTCAAAATGTGTTTTGATTGAGAATATGTTTGTTAGTGGACTCATTTCAGTAAGTTTTATCAACCAAAATATTCGTTTTAATTTTTTAAAATAATTTATTTTTTAGTATTTTAGCATGTTTTATGAGTATTTTTTATTCTTATTTGATTTTATAATCGAAGATGTTGCAATGATCTCTTTAGTATCTCCAAATGTGACATTGCTATACAATTTATCTCATTCTTCAAATTTTTTGCTTTGGTTTTTTTGCATATTTTTTTTTGCTTTAGATTTTTTGGCATATTTATTTTTATATTTATATAAAAATTTAAAGTTTAATATGTTTCTTATTTTTGTAAATCAAAACATTTTAAAATGAGGTCTAATGGAGAAAAAAAAACATTGTTGAACTTGTATAAAAAAATCTCTATCTACTTATATATTCATTTCTATACTAATAAATGTTTTATTTTCTCGGGTTTTCACATACCTTATTAGGCAATTTGATTCATATTTGATTTTTTGATTGAGAATTTTGCACTCATCTTCTAAGTATCTTGTACTGCAAATTTTTTTATTGAATTTATCTCATTTCTTTTAGTCCTTTCTTTAATTTAGTTATATTACATCATAACTCAAAATCTACTCCTATTTTGACCTTTACAGTTGTTTCTTTTCATAGTATTATATTACTTCCATTTATCATATTTCAACCTTGATATCTAATTACTTCACAAAAAATAAATAATTTATTAATAATTACGCCTATTTATTTTGGTAATTTGTAGAAATTCCAAATGAGGTCTAATTAAGAGAAAACAAACTTCATTAGATGCATTTTGATGAGCTATATCTAGTTAAAAATTCATTGTTATTTTTACAAAGATTTTTTTTCAAGATCTTGCCAATATGTTATGAGGCATTTTGAAATGAATGTTATTTTTTGAACAAGGATGTTTTACTCAACCTTGTTAGTATTTTTTACTATAATTATTTCACTTAATATGTTTAATTTCTTGAGAATTTTGCATTGATTTGGCTATATCACAACAATAAATCCTCTTTTGTGTATCCCTTACATCACTTTCATTTAGTTGTATAATATTATTTTAATTTGTGCTATTTTTTAATTTTAATATTTATTTATTTAATATCAAAATAAGTTTTTTGTTTATGCTTATTTTAATTGGTTATTTGTAGTATCAAAATGAGGTCTAATACAGAAAAATAGACATCATTAGACTCATCTCAATGAGCTTTATCTAGCTAAATATTGATTTTATATTTTAAAAATTCTAATTTCCTAGAATTTTGGATTGTTTTTCCAGTCACTTTCATTCATAGTTTGTGTCATCATCTTGGATGATACAATCGATCTTCTTACTAATTTGGACCACAGCTTTTTTGAATAACATACCTTACTTATTCAAATGTTTCTTATTGTTTTTGTTAATTACAAAGTAACTTCAAATCTCTTTTTTTATAACCCTTAGATATCTTTTAATTAATTATATTACATTATTACATATACTTATTTATATTGATAATTCATAAAACCTCTAGACCAAATTAGAACAAGGCAAAATAAACATTGACATACTTGTAGCAATGAGGTCTATCATAGCAAACTTTTGTTTTATATTTTGAAAAATTTTATTTTCTAGGGTTTTAACATGCACTATTAGAAATTTTAATTCATGCCTAATTTTGTGATCAATGATGCTATACTCAAACACTTTAGTATCTTGGAATACTACTTTCATATACAAATTATCTCATTTCATCAAAATTTTCACTTTGATTTGGTTATATCTCTATGATAATCTAATTCTTTATTTGTGTAACCTTTAAATAGCTTTGATTTGGTTGTCTTAATTGACTTTAATCTATCATTTTATAATGTTGATATATATTACTTATAATTAAAATAATAATTTGTTATGTTCGATGCTTATCCACTTTTTTAATTCATTTAAATTCTTAATAAGGTTTGATTGAGATAAAATAAACATCAATTAACTCATCTAGATGAGCTATATTCAATACGACATTTATTTTTTTATATTTTTAAATTTTTTTACTTTGTTTTGGTATGTTTTATAGGGCATTTATTTGTATCTATTTTTAGTATCAATAATGTTATAATTGATCATCCTAGCATTTTAGAACAAAACTTTTCCATATAATTTATCTCACTTTGTTAGAATTTCCTTTGATTTAGTATATTAAATTTTTACTTTAAATCTTCTCTCATGTAAGCTTTCAAATATTTTGAATTGTTTTTACAACATTCCTTTAATTTATCTCAGTTTCACTTTATTACAAATTTCTTAAATACTAAAAAAAATGTATTATTATTTCAATGAATTTACTATTGTAATTTAAAGTAATATAACATAACTTTAAATCGCCCTCTTCTAATATTTACATTAGGTTAATTTTGTTATATTCGATTGCATTAATTCATCTCCATTTAGCTTTAATATATATATATATACATATATATATATATATTAAAGTAATAGTTGAATATTTTTTATGTTCATTTAATTTTAAAACTCATTGTTATTTAAAAAGTTGTTTGATCATACGAAACAAGCCTTGTTGGACTTGTCTTGATGAGTTGCATATAATAAAAAATTTATTATATTATTTTTGAATTATTTATCTATTAATTTGGCATGTTTTATGAGGTATTTTATTTTGTATCTGATTTAATGATCGATGACATTACACTTGATTTTTTTGGTATCATAGAATCAAACTTTTCAAGTAAATTTATCTTATTTTTTTAAATTTCTCACTTTTATTTTGTTATATAATTACAAAATAGACATTAACATTACTTTAGTTTGGTTATATTACATAGTTCACGTTATCTCATTTTTTTCTTTATTATTTGTTTACTTAATGTTAAAATAATAATTTATTATTTATTATGTCATTTTAATTTTATATTTTGTTGTGATTCAAAATAAAATCTTATCGATATTAAACAAATGTTATTTGACTTGTTTTGATGAGCTTTATCTAATTAGATTTTTTACAATTTTTTTTAATTTCTTATTTTTTATGATATAGCAAGTTCTAGATATCATCTAGATTTGTGCCTAATTTGACTATCGAAGATGCTATGCTCGATCACTTTAATGTCTTGGAAAGTGACTTTCTTATAAAATTGAACTTATTTTTTTTAAATATTTTCCTTTTATTTGGTTTTGTTACAATCTGACTAAAATTCTTCTCTCAAGTAGCTTTTATATCATTTTAATTTATTCATGCAGAATTGATTTATTTTATCTCTTTTTAGCTTCAATATTTATTTAACTTTGTAAACTATAGTAATTCAAAACAAAGTCTAGTCAAGACAAAAAGTCTTAGCAAGATTTATCCATGCAAATCATCATTTCAATATTTATAAATCTTTTTTCTCTAAGTTTTAGTATGCTTTCAAGGTATTTTGATTCGTACCATATTGAATGATCAAGGATATTATACTAAACCTCAACATCTTAGAATGCAACTTTCTAAGACAATTTGTGTAATTTTTTAAAATTTTACGTTTTGGTTTGTTTCTTTTATTTACTTAATTTTAATTTATCTGTTTCGACTTAAATATATTTTTACTTTTATTAAAAAAATAATTTATTATTATTTATCTTTATTTAATTTGTTAACTCTTACTTAATCCATAGGACACCTAAATGAGACGAATATAATTTCATTGAAATCATCTCGACCAGCCATAAACAATTAACTATGTATTTTAATATTTTAAAAAAAATACTTTTCTAAAGTTTTTGCAAGATTTTGTGAAACATTTTGATTGTTACCATATTTAATGATCTTTGGTTATGCACTCTTTCTCCATAGTGTCATGGAATGTTAATTACCTATATAATTTATGTCAATTCTTCATTCTGTTTTCTTTTATTTTGTTATATTAGAATATAACTCTAAAACTCCTCCTGGGGACTTTCAAATTTCTTTGATTTAGTTATATTACATAGCATCAATTTAACTCATTTTAATTTTAATCTATATTTACATAATATTAAAGTAATAGTTTGTTATTATTTGTGCTAATTTTGTCATTTGCAACAATTTCAAACAAAATCTGATAAAGATGAAACAAATATTAATGGATTCATCATGATGAGCTCTAGATTTTTTTCTTTTAAAATATTAATTTTTTCTATGATTTATTAGTCACTTAAATTTGAAGTTGATTTCATGATTAAGCAAGTTACAATAAATCTCTTTTAAAATATTAATTCTCTTATGTTGCATTATTTCAATTTATTTTATTTTTATTTTAATATATATTTACTTCAAAAAAAACTTAATGTATTATTATTTTTTTAATTACTACATTAGCTAGAGTAACTACAAACAATGCCTGAGTAAGATAGAAAATGTCATTCGACTCGTCTCGATGAGCTATATCAAAAGTAAGATTCATTTAAATATTTTTAAATATTTTATTTACTATGGTTGTGACAAGTTTTGTAATACAATTTGATTTGTAGCTCATTTAATGATCAAGGATGTTACACTCGATTTTCTTACAAGATTGGAATGATATTCCCTGTATAACTAATCTTATTACCTCAAATGTCTTTGATTTTGGTAAATGACTATGTTACTCAAATCTCCTTTCATAAGAGTTTTGTATTGCATTGCTTTATTTTATCTCATTTTAGCTTTAATATATTTTAATTAATATTAAAATAATAATTTATAATTATTTAAGTTATTTACACATAATTAATAGTAAATATAGTTAAATATTCATTTTATAAATTTTTTAAATATTTTATTTTTTAAGATTTATAAGTATTATGAGGCATTTTAATTCATGCCTTATTTGATGATCAAGGATGATGCTCTTAGTATCTTGGAAAGTAACTTTCTCATTCATTTTATTTTATATCTTCAACTTTTTTGAATTGATTAAGTTATATTATTATGTAACACTTCATCTACTCTCATGTTTTCTTTTTTATGACCTTGATTTAACTATGTTACATGACTTCAGTTTATCTTTTTTAATTTTAATATTTATTTGCTAAATACTAAAATAATGATATATTATTATTTATGTTTATTTAATTTTAAAACTCAAATTAATTCAAAACAAGGCCTAATCAGAATCAAACAAAAGTTGTTGGACAAGCCTTTGATGTAGTCAATTTTTTAATTTTAGTTTTTTAATACTTTCAATGTTTTACAAGATATTTTGATTCAAACCTAATTTAATGATCAAGGATGTTATGCTCGATTTCTTCAATATCTAAGATGCTACTTTCTTATGGTTTTATTTGATTTGGTTATTTTATATTACTATAATTTGTCTTATTTCAAATTTAATATATGTATACTTAATATCAAAAAATTGTTGCATATAATTTAATTTTAATCATTATAATTCATAATAATTCTAAACTAGCTCCAATTGAGACAAAACAAAGGTTATTAGACTCATCTTGATAAGATTTATCCAATAAAATATTCATTTTAAAATTTTAAATATTTTATTTATTATGATTTTGACACGTATTTAAAGTTATTTTTATTTGTAACAAAATTAACGATCAATAATTTCGTACTTGATCTTTTAAGTATCTTTAAATGCAATATTCATGTAAAACATATCTAATTTCTTCAAATATTTTAATTTTAATTAAGTTATATATGTGTACAACTATAAATCTCCTCTTGTTTGAAGTTTGCATTACTTTGATTTTGTCATATTAGATTACTTTAAATTATCTCATTTAAAGTTTTCATATATATTTATTTAATATAAAAATAATACAATATTTATATTTATGATTATTTATTTTGGTAACTTATAATAATCTCAAATAAAGTTCAATCAGTTAAAACAAATGGCATTAGACTCATCTAAATAAGATATATTTAATTATATATTTATTTAAATATTTTTATTTTTTATGATTTTATTACTCTTTATAAGGCATTTTGATTCATAGATAACGTCATGATTGAGCACGTTACACTTTATCTCCTTTTTTCTTGGATTACAACTTTCTTGTATAGTTTAACTCATTACCTCAAATTTTTTTGCTTTGATTTGGTTATATTATTATGTATCTCTCAATCTCCCTTCATGTAACCTTTACATCACTTTATTTTGTTATATTAAATTGCTTTAATTTTTCTTAATTTAATTTCTAGTAATTATTTAGTTAATATTAAAAAAATTTATAATTATTTAATCTTATTTAAGTTTATAGTTCATGTCAATTTGAAATAAGGATCGAGTAAGGCCAAAACAATGTCATTTGTCTCCTCTCAATGAACAATATCCAATTAAATATATATTTTTAAAATTTTTTAAAAAATCTTTTCAATTTTGGGAAGCTTTGTCAACCATTTTGATTTGTATCATATTTATAGATCGAAGATATTATTCTTATTATCCTTTGTAAATTCGAGTACAACTTTCACATATAATTTCACTCATTTCTTCAAACTTTTTTACTTTGATTTTTTTATATGAAGTTGTACTAGTTTATCTCATTTCAATATTAATAGGAGAATACCTTATTTTAAATTATTCATTTTATTATTATTTATGCTTATTTATTTTGATAATTCATAGTAATTTCAAATATGGTCCACTAAGGAAAAAAACAAACATTAATGGACCACTCTTGATAGGGTCTATCCTATTAAATATTTTTTTTATTTAATAAATATTTTATTATCTAATATTTTCCTTTTTTATGAGATATTTTTATTTTTATCTAATATAAGGATTAATGATGATGTTGATCCCATTACCATCTTTAAATGCAACTTTATCTTATTATTTACTTCATTATTTCAAAATGTACATTTCTATTTGATATACTACAATGTAACTCTAAATCTCTTCTCATGTAACCATTACATCACTTTGATAATATTATATGACATTATTTTAATTTATCTTGTTTTAGCTTTTATATACATTCACCTAATATTAAAAAAAATATTTTGTTATTATATATGGCTATTTACTTTGGTAAGAGCAATAATTCCAAGTGATGTTTGATTGAAATGAAATAAACATCATTAAACTGATCTCAACAAACTCTATCTAATTAAATATTTAATTTTCTATTTATAAATATTTGGTTTTCCAAGGATATTGCATGCTTTATAAGGTATTTTGGTTCATGCATGATGATAATCAAGGCTATTATATGCAATCTCTTTAATATCTTAGAATGCAACTTTCTTATAAACTTTATATCATTTTTCAAATTTTTTGCTTCAATTTAGCTATATTACCATATAACTATATATCTTCTTCGATGTAACCTTTACATCACCTTTATTTGGTTATGTTACATTGCTCCAAACCTTCTTATTTAAGCTTTAGTATTTAAATAATATCAAAATAATAATTTTTTTATGTTTATACTTATTTGTTTTAATCATTTTAGGTAATTAAAAATTAGAACAAATCGAGGAAAACATCTTTGGACTCCTCTCGGAATGCTCTAACCAATTAAATAATTTTTATATGTTATTAAACATTTTCTTTCTAAGGTTTTTTACTACTTGCTTTGATATTTGATTCCAACATGATATGATGGTTGATGATGTTATACTTGATATCTTTAGCAACTTTGAATGCAACTTCATAGTGCAATGATTTTATATCATTAAATGTTTTTTTTCAATTTATTATATTAATATATAACTCTAAATCCTTTCTCATGTGACCTTTACATCCATTTCATATTGTTACATTATGTTGCTTCAAATTATCTCATTTTGGATTTAATATAATTTACTTAATATTCAAATAATAATTTATTATTATATATTCTTACTCAATTTTTATATCACAATAATTCTATATGAGGTTTGACGAGATGAAACAAATGTTGTTACACTCATCTCGACAAGCATTATCCAATATGATATTCTTTTTTAAATTTTTAAACATTTTATCATCAAGAGTTTTGACAGCCTTTGCATGATATTTTAATTTGTTCTATATTAAACAATAGATTATGTTGTACTAGACCTCATTCACATTGAGGAATAAAACTTTCATGTACAAATTTGTTTTTTTTTTCAAATTTTTGTTTTGATTTGGTTGAATTTTTTTGTAACTATAAACATTCTCTTGTGTGATACTTATATAAATTTTATTTTGTAAGATTGAATTACTATAATTTATCTCATTTTAACTTTAATATAAATTTATTAAACATTAAGAGATTACTATATTATTATTTAAGTTTATTTACTTAGGTAATTTGTCATAATTCTAAATCAAGTGTAATCAAGAGAAAAGAAATATTATGAAATTCATTTTCACTAGGTTTATCTAATTAAATAATCATTTTAATATTTATAAATATTTTATTTGCATGAGTTTTAGCATACTTTATGAGAAATTTAGATTCATATATAAAATGACAATTAAGGATGTTATATTCCATCCCCTTAGTACTTTGGAAATAAACTTTCCTATACTATTAATAACATTTCTTCAAATTGTTTACTTTGTTTGGTTTATATTACTATGTAACTTTTAATCTTCTCTCGTGTGACCTCTACATTGCATCGATTTGGCTATCTTACATTTCTTCGATATATACCATTTTAGCCTTAACAAATATTGACTTAATATTAAAAAAAATAATTTTTATATTTTATTTTTTAAAATATTAAATTATTATTTTATTAACATATATATATACATATATATATTATAACTAAATTGAAATTTCTTTTTCCATTATTATTTTATAATAAATTTTTATTTTAGTAATAATTTATATATTATAACTAAAATGAAATTAAACATACATAAATAATAATAAATTATGAAATTAAAAAAGAATAAATATTGTTATTTTTAATAAATAGTAAATATGTAATAAACCAAAAATGAGATTTGGTTAAGCTATGTAATATATATCAAAGTAATGTAAAGTTCACATAGAAGAGATTTAGAGTTATGTGATAATATAACCAAATGAAAGAAAGATTGCTGGAAAAATGAGAAAGTTAATGTGAGAGATTTTTTCAAATATACTATTGTGTTAAGGTGTAGCATCCTTGATTACCAAATCAAACATGAAGTGAAATATCTCATAAAGCATGCCAAAACCCAAGTTAAAATCATTGAAAAAATATTTAAAAACATTTTGAAAAACATATTTAATTAGATAAAGCTCATTGAGATCAGTTTAGTGAAATTTTTTGTCAAGAACAAACCTCATTCAGAATTATTATGAATTATCGAGAAAAATGAGATTAAATAATAATAAATTAACATTGTAACATTAAATTTATATATATTAAAGTTAAGATGAGATAGATTTAAATAATATTATACAACCAAATCAAAATAAAATAAATGTGGCACAAGAGGAGATTTATAGTTAGACATTAATGTTGTCAATTCGATGCAAAATATTTAAATAAGGTAAATTTCACAAGAATGTTGGACCCAAGTTACTAAAAAGATTGTGCATAACAAACTCAATCATCAAATTAGGTTTGGATTAAAAAATCTTGTAACGCACAAAAACAAGAGCATAAAATTTATCCAAAAAACATAAAAATGAATATTACATTGGATAGTGCTCATTTAGTCAAGTTGACTGAAGTCATTTTCGTCCTCATCAGATCTCATTTTAAATTATTATGAATTAAAAATTTAAAAAAGAATAAATAATAATAAATTATTATATTAATAAAATATATATATATATTATTTAATTTTCACAAATCAACATATCTCTTGAAGAGGACCGAAACTATAGAAAACAAAGTATTTAAAGTAAGGTGAATATTTTACTAGATAAAGCTTGTCAAGATGAATCCAATAATCTTTAGAATTAATGTGAATAACAAATTAAAATAAGAATAAATAACAAAATATAATTATGTGAATCTTAAGTAAATGCATATTAATATTAAAATGAGATAATTTCAATCAACATAATAGAGCAAAATTATATCAATGTTGAGAAGAGTTATGTTTCAAAGTAATATAACCAATTCAAAATAAAACACTTGAAGTAATTAGATACACTATATAAGAAATTTCCATTCAAAGGAATTCAGGAGATCGAGTGTAGCATCATAAATCGAAAAATCACATATAAAATGAAATACCTCATAAAAAATGCAAAAATATTTCAGAAGAAGAAATTTAAAACATAAGAATTAACATTTAATTGTATATTTCTCCTTGAGATAAGCCAATGATGTTTGTTTCTCCTCAATCATATCTTTTTATAAAGACGACATAATATCAAAAATAAGCACAAATAAAAAAAATAGTACTTTAATATTAAGGAAATTTTTATTAAAGTTGAAATGAGACAAATTAAAAAAATATATAATATCACCAATCAAATCAATATAAGGGGTGATTTAGAGTTACATAGGAATATTACCAAACCAAAGAAAAAAATTATTAAAATATAAGACATGTACAAAAAATTTACATTCCAATATGAGTCCAAGGATGATCATTTCATCATAATAAGATGTAATTTGGAATTACTTTAAATTAACAAAGTAAAAATAAATAAAACAAAACTATTTTTATTGTATTATGTATTTATATATTAAAGCTAAAGATTGTTCAATTGAACTAATGTAAAGATCACATGAGAGGAGAATTAAAATTTCATATTAATATAACTAAATTAAAGATAAACTTTTGAAGAAATAAGACAAATTTTATATGAAAGTTACACTCTTTAATACTTAGTAGATCGAGCATAATATCCTCATCCATCAAATTAGTTACCAATTGAAGTGTCTCAACAAGCATGCAAAAACTAAAAAAAATAAAATATTTTAAAATATAAAATTGAAAAATTAATCTGATAGAGATCATCAAGATGAGTTAAACAATATATGTTTCTACTTGATTAGATCTCAACTGGAATTACTACAAATTCAAAAATTAAATAAGCATAAAAAAGTTAAAGTATCATTTAAATTTGAAGCCGATTATATTAATGTTGAAATAAGATTAATTGAAACAACATAATATCAAGAAATCATGGGGATGTAAAGCTCACAAAATTGGAAACTTACAGTTTCTTAATAATATTACTTGATTAAAGCAAAAAAGCTTTTATAATGAGATAAATTATACACAAAAGTTGCACTCCAATATTTTGAGGATAATGGGTGTAAAATCCTTGATCATCATATTAGATGAGAATCAAAATGTCTCATAAAACATATAAAAATCCTAAAAAATAAAATATTTAACAATATAAAAAAGAAGCTCCAATTTTTCACTTGGATATAGTAATATTTTTATGTAACCATTCATCTCTTTTTGTTCGACATTTACATCATTTTCCTTTAGAAATATTATGTTATTATTTATGATATTTTTTTTGGTAATTTGTAGTACTTCGATTGAGATGACACAAATATCATTAGACTTACCTCGATGAACTCTACCCAACTATACATTAACTATTATATTTTTGAATATTATATATTTTCTAAGGTTTGTTTATTCTTCACAAGTCATTTTGATTCATACATGATTTGATGATCAAGGAGCTTTCACTTTGTCTTCTTAGTATCTTAAACTCTCTTTCTTATATAATTTATCTTTTTTTCAAAACTTTCTTTTTGATTTCATTGTATTAACATGAAACCTTAATTTTTCTTTCATGTGACCTTTAAGTCACATTTAATTTGTTATGTTAAACTACTTTATTTGCCTTATTACATCTTTATTATAAATTTTCTTTTTATTAAAATAATAATTTATCTTTATTTACATTATTTATTCTTGAGATTCATAATAGTTA
This sequence comes from Vanilla planifolia, assembly GCA_023846275.1. NCBI lineage: Eukaryota > Viridiplantae > Streptophyta > Magnoliopsida > Asparagales > Orchidaceae > Vanilla > Vanilla planifolia. Next base: position 521,332 of record JAIUJO010000294.1, read on the forward strand.
TAATAATGGTTTGATCAAGACAAAAAATTAATCATTACACTCATTTTAATAAGAATTATCAAATTAAACATTTATTTTTATACTTTTAAATATCTGATTTTTTAAGATTTTAGCATATTCTATTAGCCTTTTAAATTCATTTCTAATTTGATGGCTAAGGTCTTTGCACTTGATCTTCTTCATACTTGCAATGCAACTTTCAACTATAGTTTATCTAATCATTTAAAATTTTTCACAATGATTTCGTGATATTACTATGAATCTTTGATTCACCTTTGATGTGACCTCTATATCTCATTGATTTGGTTAATAACATTATTTCAATTTATCTCATTTCAACTTTAGCACAATTAATTTAATATTAATATTTTAATTTTTTTCATATTTTAGTTTATTTAGTTATGTATTACATAGTAATTTGAGTTGTGTACTTATCAAGGTGACAAAAATTTCATTTGACATATATTGATGAACTAAAAAAAAGATATTCAATTTTATGTACCTAAAATGACATCGATCATCAACTGAAGTTCAAATAAAAATATCCTATAAAACATGTCAAAATCCTATAAAATTAATATTTTAAAAAAATAAAAATGAATAATTTATTGGATAAAGTTTTTCAAGATGAGTATATTGATTGTTATGTCAAGTGAGTTAGAGCTTGTATTAGAATTACAATAAATTAACAAGGTAGCTAAACATAAATATTAATAAGTTATTATTTTAGTATTACATAAATATATATTAAAGCTAAAATATGATAAATTAATCAATATAGTACAACCAAATCAATATGATGTAAAACTAAAACATAAAGAGAAATAAAGTATCCCAAAAATTGTGAAAATAAAATATTTAAAAATAATTAAAATAATATTTAATTGGATATTCATTGAGAAGGTCTAACAAATTTTTTTCAACCTAAATAATATCTCGTTTAGAGTTACTATAAATTACAAAAGTAAAAGAGATAAACAATAATAAATTAAAATTTTATTTTAATTAAATATATTATCAAAACTAAAATAATATAAATTTAGACAATATAATATATTCAAAAAATTCAGTGTAAATGTCACATGAGACGACATTTGGAGTAACATGGTTACATAACAAAATCGAAAGGAAAACTTTTAAAACATAAGATAACATGCAAACATTCAAAGATTGCAACATCTTTAATAAAAAATTCAAGTATGAACCAAAAGGTGTTGTAAAGTGCATCATAATCTTTGAAAACTAAATATTTTAAAAATAAACCTATATATTGAATTGGATAGAGCTCGTTGAGATCAGTGGATCATTTATTTTGTGACCATCATAACATGTTTGTAATAAATAATGACATATTATACCTTTAATCTTAAATAAATATATACTAAAGAAGAAATAAGATACATTATGAAATATAATATAACTAAATCAAAGCAATGTACATGCCACTTAAGATATGATTCAAAGGCGCACTACAACAATACCAAATCAAAGAAAAACTTTTAAAAAAAGAGATAAGATATATGAGAAAATTGCATTTCAAGATAGTAAGTAGTTCAAGTGTATCATTATTGATCATTTGAACATTTTTCGACTCTTTATTAATTCTAACCTATTAAATGACCAAAAACCAATGTAGATGTAAAATTAGTAGAGAATTAGTGTTTAATAGTAATATTACAAAATAAAAGTGACATGATTATAGAAATGAGGTAAATTATTTGGACAATTGCATTCAAAGATTCTACAAAGATTTAGTGCTACTTGTTTGATAATAAAAGTAGTATGAATTAAAATGATTGTTATAGCTTTCCTTTATTCTAGAAAATAAAGTATTTACAAAAATAAAATAAGCATAAATTGACTATAAATGCTTGCTTCATTTGCAATAGACATCATTTATCATTAAAACTCCTTACCTAAGTATAAAGAATAAATAATAATGTAATTTGTCCAAATATAAGTGATTTAAAGGTCACTATAGAGGAGATTTAAAATTACATTATAATATAAGAAAATTAAAATGAAGCATTTCAAGAAATGAGATAAATCATATGAAAAAGATGTATTTAATTATATTAAGTACATTAAGCATATTATCCCTGATCATCAATTCAGTTAAAAATCAAAATGATAAATTATCCACAAATCCTTGAAAATAAAATAGTTAAAGATGAAAAATGAATATTTATTTAGATAAATACCACCAAGACTATTCAATGATATTAGTTTCCTTTATGTTTTGCATTATTTGTAATTAATGCAAATAACTAAAGTAATTATGCATAAATAATAATAAAATATTGTTTTAATATTAAGAAAATAGATATTAAAGGTAAAATTATAAAAATAGAAATTATGTAGTATAACCAAATTGAGGAAATGTAAAAGTGAAAAGGGATGATATTTTGAGTTGCATTTGAATATAACAAAATGAAAGGAAAATGTTTTGAAAAAATAGATAAATTATACAAAAATGATAAATTCAAAGATGGTATGCTGAGCAAGTGTAACATCCTTAATTATACAAAAAACGTATGAATTAAAAAACTCATAAATCATGCATAAATGATAGAAAAAGTTTTTAAAAACGTAAAATGATATATAGTAAGATATAGCCCATAGAGAGAAGTGTAATAATATTTGTTTTGTTTTGATCAGACCACCATTGGAATTACTGCATATTGGAAAAATAAAAAAGATTAAGTAACAATAAATTTTTGTTTTAATTTTTGGTTGATATATAGTTGACAAAAATGTGATAAATTTAAACAAAGTAACATAACCAAATCAATGTGATATATTGTTCACAATAAAGCAACTTATGATTTATGCAGTAAAATAACAAAATCAATGGGAAAATTAAAATAAATGAGATAAATTGCATGAAAACTTTGTATTTCAAAATACTTTAGACATCAACTGTAACATCTTTGATTTTTCAAATTAGGCACTATTTAAAAAGTCTCATAAAACAAGCTAAAACCCATAAAAATGAGTTAGTTAGAAAGATACAAAAATGAATATCTAATTGAGTAAAATTCATTGTGATTAATCCAACAATATTTGTTTCAACTCAATCGAACCACTTATTGAATTTCCATTAATTACCAAAGTAAATAAACAAAAATAATAGCAAATTATTATTTTAACTTTAAGAAAAGAGATATGAAAAGTAAAATTAGATAAATTCAAGAAATGCAATATGGTCAAATTAAGGTGATGTAAAGGTCACATGAGATGAGATTTTGAGTTACATTATAACTTAACCAAATGAAACCAAAATATTTGAAGAACTAAGTTAAATTGTTCAAAAAGTTGTATTCCATGATAATAATGTGATCAATTTAATATTATTGGTAGTGAAATTAGATACGAATCAAAAGACCTAATAAAATATACTAAAACTATAAAAAATAATATTTTTATAAATTTAGACCTAAATATTTAGTTTGGAAGAGTTTATTGGGATATGTCAAACAACCTTGTTTCTATTTGAATGGACTTTATTTTGAGATATAACAAATTGCATTTTTAAATAAGCACAAATATAAAAATTACTATTTTAATATACAAAAAATATATAAAAAAATTGAAATAACATAAATAGAAGTAATGTAATAAAAGCAAATCAAATTGATACAAAGGTCATATGTCAGGAGTGTTAAACTTTCAAGGTTTTATAACATAATCGATGTGAACATTTCAAATAAATGTGATAAATATCATGGCAAACTTTTCTTCAAAGATACAAAGGAGGTCTACTATAACAACCCTATTATATAAATCAGCAATAAATGGAAATGTCTCATAAAAAATCTCAAAACCCTTAAAAATAAATTATCAACAAACTTAATCATGAAATTTCAATTAGACAGAGCTTGTCGAGATGAGTCAACCAAAGTTTATTTCTTTTAAATAAGATAGCATTTTGAATTATTATGAATTACAAAATTAAAGGCATAAATAATAATAAATTATTATTTAATATCTTATATTATATTTTAAATCTAGAAAGAGATAAATTTTCATAATGTAAAATAGCTAATTCAAAGTGAGATATAGGTTGCATGAGAGGAGAATTAGATTTTCAAAATAATAAAATAAAATCAAAGAAAAAGTTAAAGAAATGAGATAAAATATATAGAAAACTTGTATTCTAAAATATTTAGGAGATTGAGTATAACATCCATCTTTATCAAATTATCTATGAAGAAAAAGGTGTAGTAAAATGTGAGAAAATCCTAAAAAATGAAATATTTTGAAATATAAAAAATTATTATTTAATTATATATAGTAGGTTAAGTTGAGTCCAATGACATTTTTTACCCCATAATTCAACACCATTTGGAAATATTTTAGTTAAATAAGGTAAATAAGAAAAAATAATAAATAAATCTTTTTTAACACCTTCGACTACAAAATCAATTCTAACTACAAATTCCTGAAAAAGAATGCTAATACCTTAGAAAATGAAATATTAAAAAAATATCAACTACATTTCTTTTGTATGAATTACATCACTATTAGAATTAACATAAATGAAGCAATTAAATATGCTAAAATAATTAAATTATAATCTCAATAATTAGTAAATATATAATAAACTAGAAATATGATAAATCAAAGCAATCCAAAAAAACAAAATAAAAATGATATAAAAGTTACACTTGAAAAAAGAATCAGTGTTCATTCAAATATTAAAAATTGTAACAAAAAAAATTTAAAAAATAAAACATGTTATGTTAAAATTGCATTCTAATTTCTAAGATAATCATGTGTGATATTCTCTAGCACTAAATTATTTTTTAGTCAAAATCACTCATAAAAGAAAAATATTTGAAGAAATAAGCTAAATTATAGGAAAAAGTTGAATTCCTAGAAAAAAAGGAGATTGATTATAATAGCATCGTGGATACCAAATTTGGTACAAAAAACAATATCTCATAATACATGCCAAAACATTTCATAGCAAAATGTTTAAAAAGACAAATGAATATTAAAATTATGTGAAAATAATAAATTATTTTTTAATATTAAGTGAATATTTTGTAAAATTAAAATGACATAAATTGAATGAAATAATCTAACAAAATCAAAGTAATGGTAGGGTCACAAAAGTGCATAATTAGTTTACATAGCACTATAACTAAATTAAAGAAAAAAAATAGATGGAATAATTTTTTTGTTAAAGATGAATTTGGAGATTTTTAAATTGTATATAGCTTTCGATGTCATGTTACACCAACATTATTTCCCTTGATCAAAGCAGGAATTGAAGTACTATGAATTGGCAAGATAAATAAACATGAATAAGAACAAATTACCATGTTGTTATTAAATAAATATATATATTAAACCTAAATTATTGTAAAATAAGGAAATATGATAAAAAAAATGAAAGTGATCTAATGGTCACCCAAAAAAAGATTTATGGTAACATAGTAATATAACAAATTCAAAACAAAAGAATTGAAGAAATAAGATGAATTGCATAAAATAATGCATTGCAAAATACTAAGTTGATCTTTAGCAACATCAATCATAAAATTAGGTATTAAATAAGATGTCTTGTAAAGCATGCAAAATTCCTAAAAAAATAAAATATTTTTAGACAATAAATGAATATTTAATTAGATGGAGCTCATAGAGATGACTCCAATTATATTTTTTTTCTCTTAATCATAGCTCCTTTTTGTTTATTGCAAATTTCCTTTGTAAATAAGGGAAGATAATAACAAAGTATTATTTTTATGAGAAGTATATATTAAAACTGAAATTGTTAAAGCAAAACCAATGTAATCTAACAAAATCAAAGTAACATAATGGTTACATACGAGGCAATTTAGTCTTAATAATAATATAAAGAAATGGAATTTGAGTATAATAAGAAAAATCACCAAATCTAAAACAAATTAAAATATCTCATACAACATTCCAAAATTTTAAAAAATTTAAATAATTTAAAATATAAAAAAGAATTATTGAGTTGAGAGGGGGACATTAGGTTGAGTTAAACAACATTTGTTTACCTTAATTACACTATGTTTAGAATTAATGTAAATTAAATAATTAAATAAGCATAAATAATAAGAAATTATTATTTTAATATTATGGAAAAATATACATCAAATTTAGAAATGAGATAATGCATAACTATGTAGTTAACTAAATCAAATCAACAAAAATGTCACACTAGAGAAGAATTGGTGTTTTCTAGTCATATAAATAAAACAAATTCACAATTTTTTAAAAAATAAGATAAATTGTATAGGAGGCAACACTTTAAGATATTAAAGAAATGTAGAGTTAAATCATATATCAATAAATCATGTATTAATTAAAATGCCTTATAAAGATATAAAAAAATTAAAAATAAAATATCTAAAAATATAAAAATGAATGTTTAAATGGTTGAAGAATGTTGAGATGAGTCTAGTAATGTTTATTTTGTCACAAATGAACCTCATTTGGGATTAATATGATATACAAAAGTAAGCATTACTAATGATATATTATTATTTATAATTAAGTAAATATATACTAATGAAAAAAACACAAATATAAGTACTATAATCAAACTAGATGAAAATGTTATAAAAGTTGCATAATGTAGAATAAAAAGATTAAGTGTAACTTCTTTGATTCACAAATCTATTACAAATAAAACTTTTTCATAAAGTGTAATAAAATCTTAGGAAATGATTGTTTTTAAAAAGTATAGATAAATATTTAATTGGATAGTACTCATCGAAACTAGTATAATGATTTTTGTTTTACCTCCATCTTACCTCGATTTGAATTACACTAAATTAAAAAAATTAACTAAACATAAATAAGAGTAAATTATGATTTTAATATTAAGTAATTTATATTAATGTTAATAAGATATAAGTTAAATTAATGTAATTTAACAAATCAAAGTGATGTAGGTGTCATATGAGAGAATATTTTTAGTTGCATATTAAAATAACCAAATTAAAATATAATATTTGAAGAGATGAGATAAATAATATAGAAAACTTTTAATATAAGATACTAGGATGATCATTGATAACATCTTTGAGCAATAAATTCGGTGTGATTCAAAATGCCACATAATGTATGCCAAAAGCCTAATAAAAATAAAATTTAAAAATATAGAAAAGAGTATTTAGTTAGATAGAGTTGATTGAGGGAAGCCCAACGTTATATATTATGTTTCGATAAGATCTTGTTTGGAATTACTTTGAGTTATGAATCTAAACAGATGTATTCAAATTCCTTTTTTAAATATTAAGTAAACATATATTAAAGATGGAATAAGTTAAATTAAAACAATGTATTCAAACAACATTAAAGCAACGTAAAAGTGACATGATAGGAAATCTAGAGTTGCATAGTAAAATAATAAAAACAAAGTGAAAAGTTTAAAGAAATAACATAACTAGCATGGTGACATTGTATTTTGAGATACTAAGCAAATTGGGTGTAACATCATTGATCTGATAAAGACTATTAAAACTCTTAAAAGTAAAATATTTAAAATTTTACAATTGAATATTTTGTTGGAAAGAGCTTGTTGACATGAGACCAAGAATATTTGTTTTATTGTGATAAAAACCGATCAGGAATCATCATGACTTTTAAATAAGAATAAGAAAAAAACATATTTCTAAATATTAATTAATTAGATATTTATGTAGAATTGAGATAAATTAAAGAAGCATAATACAACAAAATTAAAGTATTGTAAAGTTCACAAGAGATTATTTTTAGAGTTACAAAGTAATATTATTAAATAAATGTAAAAAATTTGAAGAAATAAAATAAACTAAAAAATTAAATAAGAAAACTAACAATAAATTATTAATTTAATATAACCAAATTGGGGCGATGTAAAGGTCACGTGAAAGGAAATAATGATTCAAATAGTTATTTAACCAATCAAAATATAAAAATTTAAAGAAATGAGTAAAATTATGTCAGACTGTTGCTTTCCAAGATACTAAAGTATTCGAGCGTAACTTCTGCAATCATCAAATTTATTGCAAATAAAATTATCTTATAAACCATGCCAAAATAGTTGAGAATAAATAAATTTATAATTTTAAAAATGACTAATTTTTAATATTTTTCTTGAGATGGAGTTCAATCACAATTATTTTACCTTCTGTGGGCACCATTCGGAATTAATTTTAGTATTCCAATTAAAAAAACATAAATAATAAATAAAATAATTTTGTTATAATTACTAAATATATGATAAAGTATAAATGAGACATATTAAATAAAAAAATACAACAAAACAAAATTGAAATAAACGTTACATGTGAGGAAAAATAGAGATTCATTGATATATATAATAAAATCAAGCAAAACAATTTTGGAAATCATATCTTTTACTAGAAAATGGCATTCTATGTTATGATTTACATTAACTATAACATCCACTATCATCTAATTATTTATGAATCAAAACTTTTCATAGAAATAAAAAATGCTAGTTAATAAAATATCTAAAAATATAAATAGGAAACTTTTTTCATCTTGATTGCACTTTGATTGAAATTACATTACAATCTAAAACTAAATAAGAATAATTGATAAACAAATTACTATTTTAGCATTAATTAAAAATATTTTCTTATGTAAGAAATAAGGTAAATTAGGGCTATGTAATATAAGAAAATCAAATTGATGTAAAGGTCATATGAGAAGAGAATTAGAATTTCTAGTAATATAAACAAAAGAGACTACAAAATTTTAAAACAAGAGAAAAAATGTAAAGAATGCTACATTCCAAGATACTAAAGAGATGAAGAGTATTGTCCTCAATCATTAAATTGGGTATAAATCATAACATCTCATAAAGGATGTGAAAATCCTAAAAATTAAATATTTAAACATATAGAAATTTATATTTAAAAGTACTAATATTATTGAGAATTATCGAATGATGTTTATTTTATCCTGACTGAACATCCTCTAGGATTACTATGATTTACCAAAGTAAATAAACACAACTAATCATAACTTATTATCTCAATATTAAGTAAATTTATATTAAAGATGAAATGGGATTAATATAGGCAACTTAATTAAAAAAATGATGTAATGGTCACATGATAAAAGAATTTTGGTTACATAATAATATAAAACAACTGTTACAAAAAAAATTCATGAAACGAATTAAACTAAAAGTCAAAATTTCATTCCAAAGTTCTAATGAGATCATTTGTAGTTTCCTTGAACATCAAATTTATCATAAGTGAAAATATGTAGTCAACTACACAAAAATCATTGGAAATATATTTTTAAGAAAAGTAGAAATGAATATTTAATTTGATTAATCTCATCAACACTTCTTCAACGATGTTTGTTTCCCCTAGATGTGAAACAATTGGAATTAAATTGAATTAATAAATTTAAATTCAAAAATATGATAAATTATTTTTTAATATTAAGTTAATTTATATTTAGGCTTAATATAAAAAATTGACAAAACATAACATAGACATATCATAGCAATCCAAAGTTAACACTTGAGGAGTTTTAGAGTCACTTAGCATTATAACCAAAGTAAAAGGAAATAATTTAAGAAATATCCTAAATTACATGGAAAAATTGAATTCCAAGATAAAAAGAAGATTGATTGCAATATCATTGTTCACAGAAAATTTGGTATGAATAATAATATCTCATAATGCATGCCAAGACTTTTGAATGTAAAATATTTAAAAGCTAGAAATGGATATTAAAACTAAAAATGAATCTATATGTCTCATGAGGCGTTTGAAACCATAAAAAACCAATTTAAAATAAACAAATAAATATTTAATTGAATATTGTTCTTTGGGATGAGTATAACGGTATTTTTTATCTTAATTCAACCTTGTTTGGAATTAATATAATTTGCACATAAAAATAATGACAAATAATAATAAATTATTTTATTTTATATTAAGTAAATATGTCTTAGATTTAAAATGAGATAAATTGAATCAACATAATTCAACAAAATCAAAGTAATGTTAGGGTCGCAAAAGAGGTTAGTTAGAGTTACCTAACACTATAACCAATTGAAAGAAAAAAATTTGAGAAATGGGATAATTTTTTTAAGGATGAATTTGGAGGTTTTAGTTGGATATGGCATTCAAGGTTGCATTAAACAAGGATTTCTTTCCTTGATCAATCGACATATTGAAGTACTATGATCTACCAAAGTAAATCAACATGAATAATCACAAATTATTGTTTTGATATTAAATAAATAGATATTATTTATAAATAGAGATATATTAAAATAATATGATACAACAAAATGGAAGAGTTCAAATGGTGACACAAAATGAAATTTATGGTAACATAGTCATATAAGAATATAAAAAAAGAATTAAAGAAATATAATAAATTGCACAAAAAAGGTGCATTGCAAAATACTGAGGAGATTATTACCATCCTTAATCTTCAAATTAGGTAAGAAATGGGATGTCTGATATAAAACACTAAATTCCTAGAAAATATAACATTTTAAGGCATTTAAACGAATATTTAATTGGATGGAGCTCGTTGGGGTGAGTCCAATTACATTTGTTTTGGTCTTGATCGTAGCTCCTTTTGGTTTATTGCAAATTTCATAAGAATATAATTAAAGATAGTGACAAATTATTATTTTTATAATAAGTATATATTAAAGAAAAAATTATGCAAGTTAAAGTATAGTAATCTAGCAAAATCAAGGTAATGAAATGGTCACATAATAAAAAATTTAAACTTAAATAGTAATGTAAAGAAATCAAAGAGAAAACTTTAAAAGAAAGTAAAATCTATGAGAGTTATTTTCCAATATATTAGGGAATGTGTTGTAACATATTCGATCATCAAATCAATAATGAATCAAAATGCCTTGTAAGTTGACAAAATCATAGAAAATAAAAAACTATTTAAAAATTAAAAAATTTATTAATTAATGTGATTATGGTTGTACAATTGTGTCCAATGATGTTAGTTTCCACTTAGTTTAACTTATTTGGAATTATAGTGAATTACAAAAGAAATAAACATGAATAAAGAAAAATTATTATTTTAAATTTATGTTTACATATATCAAAGTTGAATTGATAAAAATTAATGTAATCTAATATAACCAAAAAAAAGTAATGAAAATTTCTCATGCGTGGAGATTTCAAGTTAGGATTAAACACACATAAATTAAATCAAAAACATCTAAAAATGTTAAATAAATTGCATGGGATAGTTGCATTCTTGTATACTAAGAAGTTCATGTATAACATGTCCAATCATGAAATCTAATGCAAATCAATCTATGTTATAAAACATACCAAAACAATAAAAAAATAAAACATTTAAAAATGTAAAAATGGAATATCTGATTTGATAGAGCATGTAAGGTTTAGTTTGGTAGCATTTGCTTGCCTCAATTATGCCACATTTAGAATTAATGTTAAATAAAAAATTAAATAAGCATAAAGAGTATTAAATTATTATTTTTAATAATTATAAGATATATAATAAAGCAAAAGTGTAACAAGTTGAAAAAAAATGTAATATGAAAAAAAATAATGTAAAAGTTACATGTGAGAAAATTAGAGTTTCAATGAAATACAACCAAATAAAAGCAAAAATTTTTAAAAAATATGAAATTTTATAAGAAAATTGGAATTTAATTTATTAAGGTTATAGAGCATAACATCTTCTATCATTAAATCATTTACGAATAAAAATATCTCGCAAAGCATGTAAAATGCTAGAAAATAAAATTCTTACATTGTAAATATGAAAATATGTTTCATGTCAATTACACATCAGATAAAATTACTTTAGATTATAAGAAACAAAAAACATAAATTACAATAAATAATTACTTTAACTTTATAGAAAAAATATATGTTAAAGTTAGATATGAGAAAAATTATAAGTATGTAACATAATTAAATCAAATCGATAGAAATATCACACTGGAGGAGAATTTTAGTTGGCTAGTACTATAAATAAAAGAAATTTTTTAATTTTAAAAAAATAAGATAAATTACATAAAAGACAACAATTAAGATAATAAGGAGAAGAACTATAAAATTATGGATTGTTAAATCATGTACCAACCAAATTGCCATCTAAAACATATAAAAACATAAGAAATTAAATAAGTAAAATAACAAAAATGAATATCCAAATGGATAAAGAATGTCGAGATGAATCTAGTAATGTTTATTTTGCCACAAATGAACCTAAATTGTGATTAATAAGGTCTACAGAAGTAAGCATTACTAAACATATAATATTATCTTATAATTAAGTAAATATATACTTAAGTAAAAAATAAAATAAACCTAAGTAATGTAATCAAACTAGATCAAAATGATATAAAAGTTTCACAATAGAGAATTTTAGTTACATAGTAAATAAAATATTCAACACCAAAAAATTTGAAGAAATTAGTTAAGTATCATGGTAAACCTTTGCTCCATGATTCTAATGAGATTGAGTGTAACTTCTTTAATTCATCAAATCTATTACAAATAAAATTGTCTCATAAAATGCACAACAATCTTAAAAAACAATAGTTTCAAAAAGTAGAGACAAATATTTTTTTGGACAGTGCTTATCAAAACGGGTCTAATGATTTTTGTCCACCATCTGATCTCAATTTGAAATACAACAAATTAAAAAATTTGGCTAAGCATAAATAATAGTAAGTAATGATTTTATTTAGTAAATTTACATTAATACTAAAATGACATAATTTGAAGAAATATAATATAACAAATCAATGTGATGTAGTGGTCGTATGAGAGAAGATGTTTTGGTTCTTATTGATATAACTAAATAAAAAAACAATTTGAATAGATGAGATAAATAGTATAAGAAACTTTTATTACAAGATACAAACATGATCATCTGTAACATCTTTGGGCATTAAATCTAATATGAATCAAAATGTGTCATAAAGTATCCCAAAAGCCCAATAAAGAAAAATTTAAAAACATAAAAAAGAATTTTTAGTTAGATTGAGTTTCTTGAGACTATATCGACGTCTATTTTGTCTCGATCAAATGTTGATTGGAATTTCTATGAGCTATGAATGCAAAAAAGCATAAATAATTATAATTCTTTATTTTAATATTATAAAATCATATATTAAAGTTGAAATGACATAAATTAAAATATGTATTCTAACGAAATTAAATCAATGTAAAAGTCCCATGTTAGGGATGCAGAGTTCCAAATTAAAATAATAAAATCAAAGTGAAAAGTTCAAAGAAATAAGATAAATTACAAGGTGATGTTGCATTCTGAGATACTAAGCAAAATTGGGCTTACCAACCTTGATCATCTCGTCACCTACAAATCTTAATGTTTGGTAAAGATCACTAAAACTATTGAAAGGAAAATATTTCAAAAATTTAGAAATGGATATTTTGATGGAAAGAGCTTGCTCAGATGAAAGCAATATTATTTGTTTCTTATTGATCAATTCTGATTAGGAGTTCTCATGAGATTTAAAAAAGAATACACATAAAAATAAAAGATTATTTCTGAATATTAATTAATTATATTTTTAAGTATTGATATAAGTTAAAGCAATAATACACTAAATTTAAACTGATAATATGACACGAGGGACGATATTTAGAGTTACAGAGCAATATTATTAAATCAATATAAAACATTTTCAAAAATAAGATAAATTAGAAAATAAAATAAGAAAACAATTGATAAATTATTATTTTAATATTAAATAAATATTTATTAAATTTGAAATAAGATAAAACAAAGCAAGTAATATAACCAAATTGGGTTGATGTAAAGGTCACACAAAACAAGATTTAGAATCACATAGTAATTTAACCAAATCAAAATAAAAAATTTGAAGAAATGAGATACATTACATGGGACAATTGCGTTAGGTGATACTAAAGAGTTTGAATGTAGCATCCTCAATAATCAAATCTAATGTAGATTAAATTTCTTATAAACCATGCTAGAACACTAGAAAAAAAAGTTTTAAAATTTCAAAAATAAATAATTCATTTAATAGGTCTCTTCAAGTGTAGTTCATTGAAATTTATTTTGACTTGATTGGTCCCCATTTTGAATTAATGTTAGTAAATTAACTAAAAAAGCATAAATAATAAAAAACTTAATGTTTTCATAATTAGTTGACATATAAAAATGTAAAAATAAGATATTTTGATGCAATTTAATACAACAAAAATGAAAATGATATAAAAATCACATGGATAGAAAAATAGTGCTTAATTGATATATAACAAAAACAAACAACAACATTTTGAAAATTATAACACTTACTAGAAAATTAAAATCTAAATTATGATCTTGATCTAGTGTAACATACTCTTTCATCAAATAGGTTTTGGATAAAAAAAATTTTGATAGATTATAGCGAAATTCTAGTTAATAAAATTTCTAAAAATATAAATATAAAAATTTGTTTCATCTCAATCTTATTTCGATTGAAATTATGTCAAATTTTAAAACTAAATAAGTATAAAAAAATAAAATTGTTCTTTCAACATTAATTAAAAATATTTATTAAAGTAAAAAAAATGAGATAACTTAAAACTTTTCGACATTACAAAATCAAACTAATGTTAAGGTCATGTGAGAGTATAATCATAGTTTTTTTGAAATATTTACAAAAGAAACTAAAAAAGTTTAAAAAATAAGACAAAATGTAAAGAAAGTTAAATTCCATGATAATAAGGGGATGAAGTGCAATGTACTCAATTATTAAATTAGGTACAAATCATAACACCTCACAAACAAAGCAAATACCATAGAAATTAAATATTTGAAAATATAGAAATTAATATTTATGTGTATAGAGATTATTGAGTCAAATCCAACAACGTTTATTTTGTCAAGACTAAAAGTCCACTTGGATTATTATGATTTACAAAAGTAAATAAATACAACTAATCATAATTTATTAACTTAATATTATCTAAATTTATATTAAAGTTCAAATGAGGATTTATAAGAAATTTTATTGAACCAAATCAAAAATGATGTAATGGACACACAATAGAAGAATTTTTGTTGCATGATAATATAAAACATTTGCTGCAAAAATTCATGAAATTAGTTAAACTGAGCGACAAAATTTCATTCCAAAATTTCTAATGAGTAGGGTTACCGAGCATAACATCCTCTATTATCAAATAATTTATGAATCAAAATATCTTATAAAGCATGTAAAAATACTAGAGAAAATGTTTTTTCAATAAGGCATCGAATAAAATTACTTCAAATTATAAAAACTTATAAGCAAAAATATTAATAAATTATTATTTAAATGTTTTGGAAACATATGTTAAAGTTAGAAATGAGTTAATGTATAACTATTTAATATATCTCAATTAAATTGAAAGAAATTTGTCATTAGATTTGAATTAGAGTTTGTTCGTAATATGAATAAAAAAAACCACAAATTTAAAAAAAATAAGATAAACTATAAAGAAGGCAATACTCTAAGATACTAAGGAGATTTAGTATAAAGTCATAGATCATTAAATCATGCACGAGTCAAATGCCTTGTAAAGAAAATAAAGCCCTAGAACTTAAGTATTTAAAAATTTAGACATGAATATTTAAATGGTTAAAAAATGTCGAGATGAATCTAGCAATGTTTATTTTTTCACAGCTGAACCATATTTTAGATTAATATGATCTACCCATGTAAGCATTACTAATCATAAATTATTATTTTATAATTAAGTAAATATATAATAATGCTAAAATTAGATAAACTATAAGTAATTTCATCTAACTAGATCAAAATGATATAGTAGTTGCACATTATAGTCCATTCCAACATTGTTTCATTCGTCTCACCAAACCTCACTCAATATTACTATAATTTACAACTTTAATAAAAATATAAAAAATAAAATATTATTTTATTAGTATTAATTAAATATATGCTCAATTTCAAAAAAAATAAATTGAGGTAATATAATTTAACCAAATAAAAGGATTGCAGATGTTTTCATAGTAATATAGCGAAAGACGTTATAAGAAATGAGATAAATTATAAAGCAAGTTGCATTCCTAGCTATGAAGAAAATATTCTATAACATCATTGATCATAAAATCAAGCATGAAATGAAATGTTTAGTAAAACAATCAAAAATATGACAATTTTTTTAAAAAAAAATATAGAAATAAAAACATAAATGGATGGAGGAAATTAAGATGAGTTTAATGACTTCTATTTCATCTCAATCATATCTCATTTATATTTTTTGCAAATTACAAAAGTAAATAAACATAAAAAGTGATAAATTATTTTTTTAACATTAACTAAAAAAATGATAAAGCTTAAATGAGATAAGAGGAAGTTGTGTTATATGTTTAATCCAAAAAGACGTGAAGGCCACATGACTTGAGACATATAGTTATATAGCAGATATCCAAATCAAAGCAAAAAATTAAAGAACTGAGAAAAATGTTTGGGGAAGGTTACATTCCAAGATCTTGAGGAGAACTAGAGGAGTAAATTTTTTAACAATCAAATCAGGTATGAGTTGAAGTGACTTTTAGTATATGCAAAATTTATAGAAGATAAAACATTTATTATTATAAAAATAAATATTTTATTTGATAAAACTTATTGAGATGAGCCCAACTATATTTGTTACATCTTCATTAGATTTTTTTTGGAATTACTTAGAATTATGGAAGTGAATAAATTTAAACATGGTTGTATAACCAAATAAAAGGCATCCAAAAGTCAAATAAGATAAGTTGTTTTAAAATGCAATATAGCCAAATAAAAACTTTTAGTAAATAACATATTTTATTAAGCTATGTTGATTTCAATGATACTGAGGAGATTGAGCATAACATCTTCAATAGCCAAATCTGGTATGAATAAAAATATATAACAAATTGTGTCAAAATCCTAGAACATGCAAATATGCATAAAATTACATTTTTTTATCTTCAGCAAGCATCATTTAGAATTATAATGATTATAGTATTCAATAAATAGAAATAATAATAATTATTTTAATTTTAAATTAATACAAATTAAAAATTAAATTAATTAAAACATTGTAATATAATAGAACTAAAATAATATTGTGGTTGCATAATAGGAAATTAGACTTTCATAATAATATAATTACATATAAACAAAAAATTTAAAGAAATGAGACAAAAAAACAAAAAACAATTATAGTACAAGATACTACGGAGTTCAAATAATTTGTAAAACATGCCAAAACTTTAGAAAAAATAGTTTTTAAAAATATAAGGGAAAAAATTAATTGGATAAGGCTTATTAGGATAAGGCCAATGATGTTTGTCTCGTCTTTAGTTGATATCATTCGTAATTACTATGAATTGCCAAAGTAAACTAGCATAAATAATTAAAAATTATTATTTTAATATTACATAAACAAAAATCAAAGTAGAAAAAAGATAAATTGAAGCAATATATCATATAAATCAATGTTATCTAAGTATGTGAAGAGAGTAGAATTAGGATTTTATTATAATATAACAAAATCAAAACAAAATATTTCAAGAAATATAAGATAAATTATACAATAATGTTGTAATCCAAGATACTAAGAACATCAAGAGGAAGATCTTTGATCATTAAATTTGGAATGAATCAAAATATCTTATAAAGTAAGGCACAATCAAAGAAGTGATACTATAAAAAAAATTAAAAAAATGATAGCTTTATTAGATGAGCTCTTTGAGGTGAGTTGATTTTAATTTTTTTTCTTTTAATCAGACATCATCAAAAAATATTATGAGTTTCCAAAAAAAGTGCATAAGAAATAGTAAATTATTCTTTTAATATTAGGTTAATAGATATTAAATTTAAGTTTCAAAAATTCAGGTAAAATAATTTACTAAATCAAGGTTTTGCAAACATCACGTGTCAGGAGATTTAAAATTTTTAAGTAATATAACCAAATCTAAGAAAAACTTCCATTATAAAATTAGTTATCAATTAAAATGTCTCTTAAAGTATGGCAAAATGCTAGAAAATAAAATCTTTAACAATACAAAAAATAAATTTCAAAATGCATTAAGGAACTTGGGATGAGTCCAACAACATTTTGTGATCTCCAATGGACCTCAATTGAAATTTCTACAGATTATTATATTAAATAAAGGTATATCATTCTAAATTATTATTTAAAGATTTAATATATATTATTGATAAAATAAGAAAAATTTACAATTCAACTCTAATATAATATATACAATACTTTGATTTAAATAGCATGTTATATTTAAATCAAAGTATTGTATATATTATATTAGAGTTGAATTGGATTATCATAATAATAAAAATAATCAAATAAAAAAATTTAAGAAAAAGAAATAAATTATATATGAAAGCTACATTCCAACCTATTAAAGAGATTGAGGGTAATATCCTCAATTATCAAATCGTGTTCGACAAAAATACATCATAAAACATGCCAAAAACTAGAAATTAAAATACTTAGATATAAAAAAAATGAATATTTTATTGGATATATGTCATTGAGATGAGTCTCATGATGTTTTTTGCATCTTGATATGAACTAAATATAAATTACTTTCTAATTTTGAAGAAAAATGCATAAATAATAATAATTTTTAATTTAATATTTTCTAAATTATTTATTAAAGCTAAATTTAGATAAATTAATCCAATATAATGGAACTAAATTAAATTGATGCATTGGTCAAATGAGATGAGTTTTAATGCTACTCAGTAACATAACCAAATCAAATAGAAATAATTAAAAGGTTAACTAAATTGATCAGTTGAGTTGCATTCCAAGATACTACAATGTTTGAGTGTAACATCTTAGCTATCAAATTAGGTATGAGTAGAAGTTTCTAGAAATGCATGGCAAAAGTATATTAAAAAATTCTAAAACAATATAAAATAGCAATACTTAATTAGATGGAGTTTGAGCATAACTTTCCCATTATTCCAATTCCGTCTTTTTCATTTCCATCGAAACTTGTTTTCAATTATTATGAATTATCATATTAATTAAAATTAAATAGTCATGAAATATTATTTTAAAATTATGAAATTATATGATAAAGATGAAATGGTATAAATGGAGCAATGTAATAAAGTCAAACCAAATTGTTTAAAGCTCACATGATTATAGTATTAAACTTTCAAACAAATATAAGAAAATTAAAGAAGAATTTGAAGAATTTGAAGAAATGGTATAAAGTTTATTACAAACATGAATTCCAAGATGCTAAACAGATCGATTGTGGCATACTCATTAGTAAAATCATGTGTGAATTGAAACTTCTCATAGAGCATGCAAAAATCATTGAAAATAAAATTTGTAAAATTATTAAGTTATTGTATTGTATGATAGAGCTCATTATGATGAGTCTAAGGATATTTGTTTTTTCTAATAGGCCATGTTTTTAATTATTGCAATTTTTATAGTAAATAAAAGTAAAACACAATAATATTTTTAATATTTAGTAAATATATGTTAAAGCTAACATGAGTTAAATTGAAGTAATCAAATATAACTAAACCAAAGTAATGTAAAGTTCACACAAAAGAAGAATTAAACTTTCATAGAAATATAGGAATATTAAAGAAAAAACATAAAGAAATGAGATAATTAATGTGAGATATTTTAATTCCACGATATTAAGAAATGAAGTGTAATAATCTTAATAATCAAAAAAGGTGCAATTAAAAATAACTTGTAAAATGTACCAAATTTTAAGAAAAAAATTCAAAAATCTAAAAATAAATATTTAATTTCAAGGACATGTCGAGATGATTCTATTGAAGTTCTTTTCAACTCATTTAAGCTGCATTTGAAATTACTGTGATTAACCAAACCAAATAAGCATAAATAAAATAAATTATTACTTAATAAAAAAGTAAATAAATATTGAAGTTAAAATAAGGAAAACTTAAGTAATTTAATGTAAACAAATCAAAGTAATGTATTGGTCATGTGAAAGGAGATTTAGTGTCACATAGTAATATAACCCAATCTTGTCAATGAATTAGAAGAAATGAGATAAATTTTATGATAAAAATGCATTCCAAGACACTAAAGAGATTGAGTGTAGCATTCTCATTAGTCAAATTAGGTGTAAATTGAAATTCTCACAAGGAATGATAAAATCATAAAAAATAAATTTAAAAATATAAAAATGATTATATTATATGATAGAGCTCCTCATGATGTGTCCAGTAATGTCTATCATTTCCATCATACAATATTTTTAGTTATTGTGAATTACCATAGTAATTAAACTAAATAAATGATAATTTTTTATAAATATTAGCTAAAGATATGATAAATTAAAAATTAGATAAATTGAAGCAATATAATTTAAGTAAACAAAAGAAATGTAAAGGTCAAATAAAGGGAGAATTAGACATTCATTCAAATAGAACAATTTTAAAAAGAAAGAGGAAATGAGATATATTACATGGGAAATATTAACTACAAGATACTAAGAAAATCAAGTGTAATAATCTCGATCATAAAATTAGGTATAAAATAAAGTATCTGACAATGTGAATCACAAGCCTTGAAAATACAAACTTTGGTTGGAATTAGGTATAAATTAATTTGATTGACATTACCAAGATGATTCCAAAGAGATATTTTTACTAGTTCAAACTATGATTGGAATTATTACAAATACAATTTTAAAATTATCATGGATAATCGTAAAATATCATTTTAATATTAAATAAATAAATATTGAAGATAAAAAATGAGCAAGCTTTAAGTAATTAAAAAAATAAATCAAAAAGATGTAATGGTGAATAAGAAGGACACTTAGTGTGAGATGGTAATATAAGGAAATTAAGTCAAAAAAAGTTGAAGAAATGAGATAAATTTTATAAGAACAGATATTCAAAGATAATAAAATGATTGAGTGTAGCAACCTCAATAGTTGAATGAGGTTCAAATTGAAATTCTAATAAAGCATGCCAAATTCTTAAAAAAATATTTAAAAATATAGAAATAATAACATTATACAATGGAGCTCCTAAAGATGCCTCCAATAATAGTTGTTTCATTTCCATTAGACCACATTTTGAATTACCATTAGTTGTCATAGAAAATAAAAGTAAATAATTATAATAGTTTTTTAATATTAACAAAATATATGCTAAAACAAATATTTGATAAATTGAAGCAATATAATATAACCAAACAAAAGCAATGTGTAGGTCATCCTAGGAGATAATTAGACTTTCATAAAAATAAAAAATCATTAATGAAAAATAAGTAGAAAAAGATAAATTATATAGTAAATACTAATTCCAAGATACAAAGAAAATAAAGTACAATAATCTTGATTTTTAATTTAGGCATAATTCAAGAAACCTCATAAAATGTCCCATGGCCCCAAAAGTAAACTTTTGAGAAATAAAAAATAAATATTTAATTGGATAGAGAATATTGAGGTTATTCCAATAAACTTTTTCATCACATGAATACATTTTATTTTGAATTACTATGAATTACAAAAATAAATAAGTATAAATAATTATAAATTACTATTTTGATATTAAGTAAAAAAATATGGTGAATAAAACGAGATACATCGAAGGAATGCAATATTAAAAATTCAAAAATATGTAAAGATCAAAAGATTTGAGATTTAGATTTAAATAGTAATTAACCAATTCAAAAGAAAAGAAAACTGAAAAAATAAGATATATTATTCAAAAAAGTTGCACTCCATAATGTTAATGTCATCTGGGTATATCTTCATTGATCACCATATTAAGTATAAATCAAATTATCTAATGATGCTTTCCTACAAAATTGTTCAAAGCATTAAAAAAATATATATAAAAATTATTATTTCATTGGAAAGAACCCATTCAGATAGGTCAAATGTTGTTCGATTAATTGCAATTAGCCACATTTATAATTACAATGACTTACAAAGGCAATAAAGATTAAATATTTCTGAATTATTAATTTAATATTAACTAAATATGTATTAAAGATAAATTGAGATAAACTTAAGAATGTAGTATTAAAAAATTCAAAGCAATGTAAAGGTCACTAAAGTGGGGAACAATAAAGCTATTTTAAAAATAATAAAATTAAATAAAATTATTTTAAGAAATAGGATAAATTATATGAAAACATGGCACTCTAAGAAACTAAAGAGATCAAGTGCAACATCCTCAATCATCAAAATAAGTTGAAATCAAAACATTTTTTAAAGCAGGCAAAAATCTTAAGAAGTAAAATATTTAAAAAAATTTCAAAATGAGATAGAACTTGATAGTCTATGTTGACACCAATCCAATTATTTTTTTGTCTTGATCAGACTTCATTAAGAACTACAATGAATTATAAAATGATATAAGAATAAATAATAATAATTAAATATTATTTTAATATAATTAAATTGATATTAAAATTGAAATGAGATAAAAAGATGCAACGTAATATAACCAAATAAAAGTGATATAATATCACATTAGAGGAGAATTATAATTTCACTACAATAAAACCAAATTGAAATAAAAAATTACAATGGATGAGATAAATTGTTAGGAATATTACATTCTAAGATATTGTGTAGTTTGTGTGTAACATCTTTGATTGTGAAATTAGGTGCAATCAAAATATGGAATAAATCTTGCAAAATCATTGAGAATAGAACATTGAAAAATTTAAAAATAAATATTTAATAAATAAAGCACATCAACACAATTCAAATGATGTTTATTTCTTCTCCATCAAACATCATTTGGAGCTACTACAAATTACCATATTATATAAGCATAAGCTAAATAAATTATTATTTTAATATTAACTAAATATATGTTAAAGAAAAAAAATAAATTGAAGTGATGTGATATATGAAAATCAATTCTTTGTAAAGGCTACGTGGAAGAGATTAATTGTTGCATAACAAAATAAGCAAATCAAAGCTTTGTAAAGGTTGCATGTAAGGAGCTTTAGTGTTACGCAACAATATGCAAAATAAAAAAAATTAAGATATAAAGTAAATTACATGGGAAAGTTGTATAATAAGATACTAAGAAGACTAAGCAAATGAACCTCAGTTAATAGATTCGAAGCACATAAAAATGTTTCATAATGTGTGTCAAAGTCTTATAAAAAAAATTTAAGAAAAATTGAAATAAATATTTAAATGGATAGAGCTTTTAAAGATGAGTATAAAAATATTTGTTTTACTCTCCTTGGGATCTAGTTTGGAATAATGTTAATAACAAAAAAATACTCACAAAAGTTTTATTTTAATAATAAGTAAATATATAATAAAGTTGAAATGAGATAAGTTAAAACAATGTAATAAAAAAATAAAAAATGATGTTAAACTGTCATGATTAAATAATAAGTGTTCATAGAAATAAACTAAATTTTAGTAAAAAATTGTTGTTATTAATTTCCAAAGTAAACAAGTAAAAATAATAATAGATTATTATTACAATATTAGGTAAATATATATTAATATTGAAATTAATTAAATTAAAGGTAATTTAATGATTAGACAAGAGATGTTTTAGAGTTACATTATAAGTTACACATATCTAAGCAAAAAGTTTAAGAAATAAGAAAAATTGGATTGGATGGTTGCACATATAAGAAAGTAAGGAGTTTGAGTGTACAATCCTCCACTACTAAATTAGATAGTGAAGCACACTAAAATCGTTAATTATAAAACATTTATGAGTATACAAATGAATATTTAATTGAATATAAATCAAGATGACACCAAAGACTTTTTTATACTTTGGACTACATTTGAAATAAAAACTAATTATCATAGTTAATATGCATAAAAAATAATTAATTAATTTTTTAATATTAACTCAATATATATTAAAGCTAATTTAGATAAATAGAATAATTTTATCATACTGAAATAAAAAGATGTGAACTCACATTAGAGTAGAATTCGAGTTATATAATCAAATAAAGTGAAAAATTATATGAAATAAGATAAAATTTTTTGTAAGTTCCATTCTAATATGCCAAGGTGTTCATGTGCAACATCCATGATGTATAATTAGTTTCGATCAAAGCTTCTGATTAAACATAAAAAAATAAAGTAAATAAAATATTTAAAAATTTAAAAATGAATACCTTATAGTATAACTCATCAGGATCATTCCAATAATATTTGTTTCTTCTTTATCCAACCTCCTCTAGAATTACTACTAATTAATATATTATATAAACATAAATAATAATAAATTGTTGCTTTAGTATTAAGTAAATATATATTTTAGTGCTAAAATTGTATAAATTCAAATAATATATTATAGCCCAATCAATGTGTTGTAAGGGCCACAGGAGAGGGGATTTTGTGTTACATAGTGATATAGCCAAATGAAAACAAAACATTTGAAGAAATGAGACAATATATTTGAGAAAGTTACATTGCAAGATACTAAGGAGATTGAGAGTATCAGTCATAGTCATGATATTTGGTTTGTGTCAAAATGTCTCATATAATGTATAAAAATCTTAGAAAATAAAATAATAAAAAAAATAAAATTTAAATGGATAAACCTCATCTAATTGAATGCAAAAAAAATTTTTGTACATTAGTCCTCATTCAGAGATCCTTAAAATTACTAAACTAATTCCAAATTAATAATAGTAAATTGTCATTTTATTATTAAGTAAAATATATATGAAAGATTAAACTAGACAAATTAAAATAATACATTATAACAAAAATAAAGTAATATAATTATCACGAGAGATGAGAGTTAGAATTTCATTATAATATAACAAAATAAAAGTGAATAATTTGAAAAAATGAGATAAATTATAAACAAAGTTACATTCTAATAAAGAAAGGCATTAGAGTGCTACACCATATATCTTTAAATTAATTATGAGTTAATTTTTCTCATATAGATTACAAAAATTTAAAAAATAAAAAATAAATAAAAAATAGAAAATAAATTTTCAATTTGATAGAGCTCAATAACATGATTCTAATGATATTAATTTCCCCATAATTAGACCTTTTTAAGAATTATTAAAATTTCTAAAGTAAAAAGTCATGAGTACAATAAATTATTACTTTAATATTTGTAAATATTCATTAAAAATAAAATAAGATAAATTAAGGAAATATAATATAAATAATTCAAGACAACATAATTATCGAACGAGTGCAGATTTAGAGTTAGATAATAACATAAACAAATTTTAAAAAATATTTCATTAAATAAAATAAATTTGAATAGAAAGTTGTATTTCTAGACACTAAGGTTGTTGGCCATAAAATCCACCACCACCAAATTAGGATTGAATCAAAATGTCTAATAAAAATATGCCAAAATTACAAAAAATGAAATATTAAAAAACTTAAAAAAAGAATCGTTAATTGAATATATGTTGTCGAGGAAAGTCTAGTGACATTTGTTTCATCACAATCACACAACATTTGGAATTATGATTAATTAACATGATAATGTTTCATAAATACAAAGTAATTATTACTTTAATATTAAATCAATATATGCTAAAGTTAAACTTAGATAAATTGATTCAGTGCAACATACCCAAACAAAAGTGATATAAATGTATATTAGAAGAGGAATAGAGTTTGAATGTAATATAACCAAATAAAAGAAAAACCTACAAAGAAATATGATAGTTTGTTCAAGAAAGATGCATTCTAAGACACAAAAGAGTGAGTATAAAATCCATGAGCATCAAATTGGTTACAATCGATATTTCTTGATAAGAATGAAAAAACAAATAAATAAATATTTTAAATTTTAAAAATAAATATTTAGTTAACAGATTGTGTAAAGATGATTCAAAACTATTTCTTTCATCTTTATTAGACCTCCTTTGGAATTACTATGAATAACTAATTTATATAAACATAAGTAGTAATATAATATTATTTTAGTATTAAGTAAATGCATATATTAAAGCATAAATGTGGTAAATTAGAATAATACAATCTAAAACAATCAATGAATTGTGAAGGTAACATAAGAGGTGAATTAGTGCGACATAGCAATGTAACAAAATTGAAGGAAAACATGAGAATAAATAAAACAAATTGAGTTAGAATGTTACATTTAAGGATACTATGCACATTATTAGTACAACCATGTTCAATAAAGTGTTTCTATGTTAAAACTTCTTATAAGGTATGCAAAAACTTTAAAATAAATTATTTAAAATAATAAATTAAAATTATTTTGATGGATAAAGCTCATCAAGGTGAGTCCAACAACTTTTGTTCCGTCTCCATCAAACATCGTTTGGAATTACTATTAATTTCTAAAATAATTACACATAAATCATAATAAATTATCATTTTAGTTAGTAATTTAACCAATTTGAAGTAAAAGTTTGAAATAAGCATGATAGAGTGAATGAAAATTTTTTAATAAAAAATAACATAGATATCAAGTATAACAACCATTTTTGTTAAATGACAAACAAATGAAATTCCTCATAAAAAATGCAAAACTCTAAAAAATAAAGTATTTGTAAATAAAAAAATGAATATTTAATTAGATAAAGCTAAAAAAATTAGTCCAACTATGTTTGGATTTTCTTGATCATACTTTATTTTGAATTTTAGGAAATTATAAAATTAAATTAGCCTAAATAATTATAAATTATTATTTTTACATTAAGTAAATAAATGTTAAAATTAAAATGAGATTAATAAAGGTAATTTAATATAAAAATCAATGCAATAACATGTGGCATGAGAGAAAAATTAGGGTTTCATAATATATAACCAAATCAAAGAAAAAATTTGAAAAATTAAGAAAATATATTCACGAAACTTCATTCAAGGAAGCTAAAGAGATCGTGTTTAACATCACTGATCGTAAAAACTAGTTTGAGTTAAAATTCTTCATAAACAATGCAAAAACCTTAAAAAACATTTAAGATATGAATTCTTAGAGCTCGAAGGGAGTCCAACGACATTTGTTTCATCTCAATCACAAATCATTTTGAGTACTTGGAAAAGACCAAAGAAAATAAGCCAAAATAAGAATCTAATATAACCAAATCAAAGTGATAAGAAGGTCACATAAGAGGTGATTTAAACTTACATTGTGATATAACTAAAGAAAAGTGAAAATTTTGAAGAAATAGAAATTGTATGGAAAAGTTTCCTTCCAAGATAATAAGTAGAATGAGTGTAACATCCTTGATAAAATAATTAGATATGAATCAAAATAAATCATAAACTGTATGTAAATCTTAGAAAATAAAATATTTAAAAACACTAAATGAATATTTTGTTGGATAGAACTCAAAAATATGAGTCTAACGACGATAGATTTATGTCGATAATACCTTTGTTTGAAGTGCTATAATTTAAAAAACCTAAGACAATAAAAAGGTCACATAGGAAGAGACTAGAAGTCATCTAATGATATTTTTAAAATATTGCATACCAAAACACTAACGAGATAAAGTGTAACAACCTCATTCAATATGTAGAAACACTAAAAAATAATACCCTTAGAATTATTTAGTTGAATATTTAGTTCAACACAACTCATTAAGATGAGTCCAACATGTTAACTGGTCTTGATGAGACCTCATCTAGTATTATACAAAATAACAAACCAAATAAGTATAAATAATAAAAAATTATCATTTTGATGTTAAGTAAATAGATATTAAAATTGAAATGAGAAAAGTTAAAGTAATATAATATAACCAAATCAAAGCACTATAAGTATCACTTAAGAGATGAATTAAAGTTACATTATAATACAAACAAATAAAATCAAAACATTTGAAGGAATAAGATAGATCGTATTAGTAAGTTGTATACCAACATAGCAAGGAGATTGAGTGTAATATCATCGATCATTAAATTTGGTACAATTATAAATATCTCATTAGTACGAATTGAATGACATTTGTTTAAAATCAATCATATCTTATTTGAAATTATTGTAACTTTTCATAGTAAATATGATAAAATTATTTTAGATGTTGCTTTCCAAGATACTAAGGACACGGGTGCAACATCCTCTACTATTAAATTAAGTAAAGATGAGAAAGAACATCAAAACATGTCAAAACTTTAGAAAACAAAATATTTAATAATACAAAAAATTGAATATTTAAATGGATAGAGCTTATTAAGAAGATAGCAATGGTGTTTATTTTGTTTTGATTGTTCCTTCTTTAGAGTAATAGTGAATTATCAAAGTAAATAAACATAAATAATAGCATAACATATCTAAATCAAAGAGATGTAATGGTCACAAAAAAAGGAGATTTTGAGTTACACTATATTATAACCAATTCAAGGAAAAATATTTGAATAAGATAAATTATGTAGAAAAGTTATAGTCCAAGATTCATAATAGACAAAGTGTTACATCCTAGATCATCAAATAAGATTTGAATTGAAATAAATCACAAATCAAATACAAATTTTAGAAAATAAAATATTTAAAAAAAATATTAAGTTCAATAGAGCTTATCCGGATGAGTCTAACAACATATGTTTCTTCTTAATAAAATCTCATTTGGAATTACAACAAATAACCAAAGTAAATAAGCATAAATAATAATAAATTATTATTTTGATATTATATATATATATATACATAGATAGTAATGTTGAAATGAGGTAATTTGATGTAATGTAATTTAACCAAATCAGGGTAAAAAGGTTAAACAAATAAGAAAAAATGTAAGAAATGTTACTTTACAAAATACTATAGAGATGAAGCGCAACTTTCTTTTTCATCAAATGAGATATACATCAAAATACTGCATTCCTTAGAAAATAGTATATTTATAAATTTAAGAATAAATATTTAATTGGATGAAGCTTGTTGAGATTTGTCTAATGGTGTTTATTTTATATTTATACTCACACATTTGGAATTACTGGAAAATATACAATTAAATATATATAATAAAAAAATTAATATATTAATATTAATTAAATATATAATAAATTTATAATGAGATTAATTAAAGCAATGTAGTTAACCAATTGAAAATTATGTAAATACCATAAGATAAATGAATTCATTTTTAGAGTATTATACTAAATGAAAGTAAAAAATTTGAAAAAATGATATAAATATTATGGGAATATTTTATTCCAAGATACTGCGAAGCTCATGTGTAACATCATTGATCATAAAATCATGTATAAATCAAAATGTCAAAAAAAGCATATAAAAGTATTAGAAAATAAAATATTCAAAGAAATTAAAATAAAAATTTAATTAGATACAGCTCATTTAAACAAGTCCAACAATGTTTATTTTGTCTTTATTTGGCATTATTTAGTGATATTATAAATTACAAAAGAAAATAAGCATAAATAATAACATGTTATTAAATTAATATTAAATAAATATTTAATTGGATAGAACTTGTCGATGCAATATAATGATAGTTGTTTTTGTCTTAATCAAAATTTGTTTAGAATTACAACCAAGTGCCAAAGTAAATGAGCATAAATATAAATAAATTATTATTTTAATTTGAAAAAATATATATTAAACCTAAAATGAGATAAATTATGGCAATGTAATCCATCAAAATCAAAGCAATATAAAGGTTGCATAAGAGCAACTTTAAAGTGACATAGTTATTAAACTTAATCAAAATGAAAACTTTTGAAGGATTGTGTTAAATTATACTAAAACTCAAATGTGAAACAAATCACAATATCTTATAAAGCATGCTAAAACCCTTGATAATAAAATACTTCGAAATATAAAAATTAATGTTTAATTAGGCAATGCTTATTTGGAATTAATAAGAGAGATAAATTTGAGCAATATAATAATATAAAATTAAAGTGATGTAATAGTCACACCAAAAGAGATTTATATTTATATAGTAATATAACAAATTTAAAATAAAAATGTTTGAGGTAATGAGATAAATTATTTTGGAAACATTCATTCAACAATATTAAAGACATCTTGTATAATATACTCGATTATCAAATGAGATAAAAATTGTAATATCCTGCAAAGCATGCAAAAATCCTAAATAATAACTTACGTAAAAACAACAAAATAAATATTTAATTTGGTAGAGCTCATAAAAACAAGTCAAACAATGTTTGTTTTGTCTAGATAAAATCTTAATTGGAATTATAACAGAATAATAATTTCAATAAGAATAAATAAAAAATAATTTTAATATTAAATAAAAATATAATAAAGGTAAAATGATATAAAGTGTAGTAATATAATATAACTAAATCAAATTGATGTAAAATTCACATGAGAGTTGAACTAGAGTTTCATAATAACATATAAAAATCAAAAAATTAAATTTGAAAAACTAACAAATTGTACTTGAAGGTCACGTTCCAAGATAGTAAGACGATTGAAGGTAAAATTATAAATAATGAAATCAATTATGAACCAACATATCTTGTAAGGATGTCAAAAGCCTAAAAACAAAATATCTCAAAATATAAATTTGAAAATTTTATTGGATAGCTTATCGAGAGGAGACCAACAACACTTGTTTCTCCCCAATTTGATATCAATTAGAAATTTTCTAATTAAAAAGGCAAATAAGCAAGAATACTAAAAAATTATTACTTTAGTATTAAGGTTATATATATTAAAGCTAAAATATGATAAAATGTAGTAATTTAATTCAACCAAATCATAGTGATGTAAGGGTCACATAACATTTGATTTATAGTTTATTATAATATAACCAATTTAGAGCAAAACATTTAAAGAAATAAGACAATGTATAAGAGAAAGTTGCATTCCATCACACTTATGAGGTTAAATATAATATGCTCAATAATTAAATTAAGTAAGAATTAAAATACCTTTTAAAATAGGCCAAAAATCACACTATAATAAACCAAGTGAAAGAGATAAATTTTAGATGAGAGCAGATTTAAAAATATATCGTAATATAACTAAATTGAAGAAAAAAATTTAAATAAATGAGATAAATTATACAAGGATATTGCATTCCAAGAAGCTAATGTGGTTGATGTAACTTGATTTATCGTCATAACATGCATAAATCAAAAAATATTGTAAAGCACATGAAAATTTGATAAAGAAAAATATCTAAAATTACAAAAAATTAATATTTAATTGGATAGAGCTTGTATAAAGAAGTCCAACAACATTTATTTTGCTCAATTAAACCTCATATGGAATTGCCATGATTTACCAAACTGAATAACCATAAATATAAATAAATTATTATTTTTATATTTTCTAAACATATATATATATATATATATATATATATATTAAAGCATAAATGACATATATTGTAGAAATATAATATAAGTAAATCTATGTGAATTAAAGGTCACAGAAGAAGTGATTTAGCATTGCATAATAATATAACCAAATAAAAAAAACAAAGTCTAAGAAATGAGATAAACTATATGGGAATGTTACATTCTCAGATAATATAAAGATTAAGTGTAATATTTGTGATCATTATATCATGGGTGAATCAAAATGTCTCAAAAATTGTGCCAAAAGTTTTAAAAAAACTAAATATTTAAAAATGAAAAATGAATATTTAATTAGGTAGAGCTTGTTAAGAAAGTCCAATGATGTTTGTTTCATCTCAATCAAATCCTTTTTGGAATTACTATAATTAGAAAGGAAAATAACCATAAATAATAATTACTAATTATTTTTACTATTAAGTAATTATATATAAAATCTAAAATGTGATAAATTGGAGCTATGAAATATAATTAAATCAAATTGGTGTAAAGGTAACATGAGAAGAGATTTGAAGTTACATTATAATATTACTAAATCAAAGGAAATATTTAAAGAAATGAGATGAAATATATGCAAAAGTTGCATTCTAAGTTTCAAAGAAGTCCAAGGGTAACATGTTCGATCATCATATCGTGTGTGATTAAAACAATTTAATAAGTAAGCTAAAACATTAGAATATATATATATATAATTTAAAATTAAAGTTTAATTAGATAGAACTTGTCGTGAGAAGTCCAATGATTTTTGTTCTCTCTAAATTATACTCGATTTGAATTATTATGAATTAGAGAATAGAAATCCATAAATTTTAATAAAAATTTTTTAATTTTTAACTAAATTCATATTGATGCAAAAATAAAATAAATTGACGTAATATAACATAACCAAATCAAATAATTATAAATTTTACAAATGTGGAGAATAAAATTTTTATAGTAATGTATACAAATCAAAGTAAAAGAATTGCTAAAACGATATAAATTGTATAAAAAAGTTGCACTCCATGATACTAATGAGATTGAGTGCAACATCCTTAATCATTAAGTATGGTATAAATTGAAATGTCTCATAAAACAAGTTAAAATTTGCACAAATAAATTATTTTAAAATGTATAAATAAATAATTAGTTTATATAAAGCACCAAGATTAGTTAAATAATGTTTGTTTTGCCCCAATCAAACTTTGCTTGGAAATACTATAAATTACCAAATTTTAAAAGAATAAGTAATAAAAAATTATTATTTTAATAATAAGTAAATATATATTGAAGTTGAAATAAGATAACTTGAAGCAATGCAATATAAATATATCAAAGTGATATAAAGGTCATAAGAGAGGAGATTTCGAGTAACATAGCAATATACCCAAATCAAACAAAAAATTTGAAGAAATTACATTTATTATATGAGAAATTTTTTTTCCAAAATACTAAGTAGATTGCATGTAACATCATCTATATGGCAAACTTATGTGAGAAACTTGCATCAAAAGATGACAATGAGATCAAGTGTTACATCTTCTATCATTAAATGAACTACAAATCTAAATGACTTATAAAGCATGAACAAATCCCAAAAAGTAAAAATATTAAAAAATTTAAAATGAATATTTTCTTAGAGCTTATTGAGATTAGTATAACGATATTTGCTTCATCTTGATATGATCTCATTTGAAATTATCATTAATTGACAATTAAACATATTTAATAATAACAAATTATTGTAATATTAACAAAATATATATATTAAATCTAAAATAACGTAAATACTTTGAATATAACATTAAAAAATTATATAAAAAAATTTGACGAAATCAGATAAATTGTGTAGAAAAGTTGTATTCCAAGATATGTAGGAGATCAAATGTACCATCCTCAATCTTCCAATCAGGTATGAATCAAAATCTCTCTTAAAGGATGCAAAAACTTCAGAAAGTAAAACATTTTAAAAATAATATAAATATTTATTTGAATGGAGATCACCAAGACAAGTCTAATAATATTTGTTTTATCTTGATCTGACCTTGTATTAAGTTACTATAAACTATAAAATTAAATAAGTATAAATAATAATAATTTTTTTTATTATAATATTAACTAAAAATATATTTAATATGAAATTAGATTAAATTGAAGAAATGTAATATAACTAAATCAAAGTGATGTAAAGGTCAAATGATAATAGATTTAGGACAACACAGTAATCTAACCAAATTAAAGTAAAACTTTTGATGAAATGAGAAATATTGCATAGCAAAGTTGCCTCACAATACATCAAGGATACTGAATACAACATTCCTGATCATCAAAATATTAAAAAAAATATAAAATTGGTTATTTAATTTTATATAGCTCATGAAGATGAGTCCAATAACAATTGTTTCATCCCAATCAAATCTGATTTAGAATTACTGTGAATTACCAATTTAAAAAATAATAAATTGATATTTTTATATTAAGTAAATATACATTAATGATTATAAATTAAAGTACTATAAAATAACCAAATCAAGGCATTTTGTTCCATAAAATTTATTTCATCGCAGTGGGTCTTATTTGGATTACTTTTAATAAATGTAGTTAAAAAAATAATAAATAATTATTTTTTAACAATAAGTAAATTTATTTTAGACCTAAAATGAGATAAATGAAAGTGGTGTAATACAACCAAATCAAACCAAAAAATGTGAAGTTAGTTAAACTGTATGTGAAAATTACATGCTAATGTAATATTCTAGATCATCAAATCAGGCATCAATTGAAATATCTCATAAAGCATAGAAAATCCCTAGAAAAAATATTTAAAAAAAATATTCCATTAGATAAGGCTCATTACGATTGGTCTAATGACATTTGTTTCATCTCAATAAAACCTGGTTTAGAATTATTGTGAATTTTAGAATGAAAAGAGCATAAATAATAAAAAAATTATTATTTTTAATATTAAATACTTATAGATTATAATTGGAATGAGATAAATTAAAATGATGTAATATAACTAAATCATAGTAATTTTAGGGCCATATGATAAGACTTTAAGAGCTACATAATAACATAACAAATCAATGGAAAATATTTGAAGAAATGAGGCAAATTATGTGAAAACATTTCATACCAAGATACTAAGGTGATAAAGTATAACATCTATAATCATTAAAGGAGGTTCAAATTAAAATGTCTTGTAAAATATTTAAAAAACCTAGAATATAAAAGATTTAAAAATATAAAAGATAATAGTTAATTAAGTAAAGCTCATTGAGATGATCAAATGATGTTACTTTGTCTCAATGAGATATCCTTTCAAATTACTAAAAATTAACAAGTAATAAAACAAAACTAAATAATAAATTATTATTTTAATATTAAGTACATATATATTAAAGCTTAAATAAGATAAATTAATGCAATTTAATATAGCCAAACAAAAGAAAAAATTTGAAAACATATGATAAATTGTATATGAAAGATGCAAGCCTATGCACTAACGAGATCAAATATAACATCCCCAACTATAAAATCATGCATGAATCAAAATATCTCAAAATTTTTTCCAAACCTCCAAAAAATAAAACATTTAAAAATATAAAAAATAATAACTTATTGGATGTAGCTTATTTAATTGAGTATAACATAGTTTTTTTTTTTTTTTGCAAGGAGATCACATTTGGAATTACTATAAAATACAAACTTAACTAAGCATTTAGAAGCAAACAATTAGAAGAAAATTTTATAAAAGAAGAAGAATAAAAACTAAGAATAAAAATAGAATAAGGACTAAAAGAGATGAAGTAAAGAGAATAAGATGTATATATGAAAAAAAAGGAAATGTAGGTTTAATAGGTTAAGGAATAAAAAGAATAAGATGCACAAAAAGATACAAAAAATGAAGAATGATAGATTAAAAAAGAATAACATGTACAATAATAAAGAAAAATAGAATATTGACAATCAATAAGAATTAATGAAAATTTATTAATTACAAAGAAAAAATAATTGTTATTCTAATAATAAAACTTATTATTTAATATTATAATCCATTAAAGACCATGTAACTCTCTTATGAATTATAATATTATGTATAGGGAAACAAAGAGAGTGAAAAATTTAAATAGACAATATATAGCATACAAGAATCACATGAATTGGAACAAATGAAAGATAAAAGGTGCATAGAGCTGATAAGAGAGGCAAGTGTTAAAGAAGAAGAAATTGAGAGAAGAAAGTAGACTATAGAAAGGGATAAAAAAGTGAGTGAAGGAGTAGCAAAGATTGAAGAAAGCTTGTTGGAGAAAGAGGTCGTAGAGAGGAAAAGACAACGAGAATGATTTTGGCATATAAGGAGGGATGCAAAAAGATAGAATAAATGAATTGAGAAGAGATAGAGAGATATATAGAAAATAGAGAGATTGAATTTGAAGCATTTAATAATGAATAGGAGAATATAGTAAAGAATGACATTATGAAAGATATAAAAATCGTGTAAAAAATAGAGGTAATTAGAAAAATAAATGATAAAGTGTAATAGAAAGAGTAAGAAATTAATTCAGTGGCAAAGGGAAATACACATTGACATACATCTAGACAAAGAGCCATAAAAGAGTGCAAGAAGGCATAGAAAGAAAGAGAGAAGAACTGAAAGAAACTAAAGAACAAGAAGAAAGAAGAGTAGGAAAATGAAGATAATGTCATTGATAGAGATTTTGAGCTAATATAATATAACCAAATCAAAAAATGTAATGGTCAAATGAAACAAAAATATTTTTTATAGCGATATAAGTAACTCAAAGCAAATAATTTGGGGAATTGAGATAAATTATGTGAGAAATTTCATTCGAAGACATTAAGAAGATTAAGTGTAAAATCCTAAATAGTCAAATCATGTACATATCGAATGATCATAAAACATGCCTAGAATATAAGGAATGAGATATTTAAAAATATGAAAATGAATATTTAATTAGATGGAGTTCATTGAGATAAGTCCAATATGGCATCATTTGGAATTACTACAAATTACCAAAGTAAATAACTATAAATAATAACAAAATATATATTTAATGTTAAGTAAATATATATTAAAACAAAAAAGAGATTTATTGAAGTAATGTTGTATATTCAAATAAAAATGATTTAAAGGTCATACGAGAGAAGATTTAGAGTTACATAGTAATATAATCAAATTAAATGAACAACTTTAAAGAAATAAGATAAACTATGCATGAAAGTAGCATTCCATATTATAAGAGGATCGAGTGTAACAACCTCAATTATCAAATCAAGTGCAAATTAAAATTTTTGTAAACTATATAAAGATCATAAAAAATAAATGATTTGAAAGTACTAAAATGAATACTTAATTTAATAAAGGACATGGAGAAGAATGCTACAGTAATTATTTCTTCTTAATTAGACCTCATTTGAAATTACTATGAATAATGAAAATAAATAATAATAAATTATTTTTAATATTATGTAAATAAATGTGAAGTTTAATTTAGGTAAAATAAAGAAATATAATACAACCAAATCAAAGAAATATAAAGGTCATACAAGAGTGGAGTTAAAATTTCATAACAATATAACCAAAATAAATCAAAACATTTGGAGAAATTCGATAAAGTTTGCAAGTTACATTGAAGGACACTAAGGATATTGAGTGTAACATCTTTGATCATCAATTAAGTATGATTCAAAATATCTAAGACAATATGTCAAATAAAAGAAAATAAAATATTTAAAAATATCGAATGAATATTTAATTAGATAGAGCTCTTTGGGATGAGTCTAAAGACTTTTTATCATTATTAGATCTCATTTGTAATTATAGTAAATTACGAAATTAAATAAGCAAAAAACATCAAATTATTTTTTAATATTTTGCAAACACATAATAAACCTTAAATAAGATAAATTGAAGCAATGTATTACAAAAAAAAACAAAGCAATATAGACTTCAGATGAGTGGAGATTTAGAGTTATGTGGTTATAACCAAATCAAAATGAAAAATTTGAAGAAATCAAATAAATAGTGTGATAAAGTTACATTCTAAGAAACAATGGAGGCCATGGGTAAGATCCTCAATCGTCAACTATAGCAAAAGTTAAAATGTCAAGTAAAGCTACCCAAAATAAAGAAAACAAAATATTTAAAAATATTTAATTAGATAAAGCTTTTCCTGAGTTAAGACTAATGACATTTGTTTCATCTTGATCGAACATCACTTAGAATAATTATAAATTATCAAAGTAAATTAACATATATAAAAATAGATTGTAGCATCCTCATTCATTAGATAAGTTATGATTTGAATTGTCTAATGAACCTTCCTAAACCTTAGAAACTAAAATACTTAAAAATATAAAGATGACTATTAAATTGGACAGAGCATGTAAAGATGAGACAATCAATATTTGCTTTATCTCAATCAAACCTCATTATGAATTACTATAAATATAAAACATAAGCATAAAAAATAATTAATTATTATTTTAACATTAAGTAAATATATATTATTACTAAAATTATATAAATCAAAGAAATATAATATAAGTAATTTAAAGCAAAGAAAATGTCACAATAGATGAGATTAATAATAACATAATAACATAACCAAATCAAAGTAAAAGTTTGAAAAAATGAGATAAATTATACAAAAAAGTTTCATTCGAGATGTTTATGAGATTGAGTGTAATATCCTGATCATTAACTCAAGTACGACATTAATATAATAAAAAGGCATGCAAAAATCATATAAAATGGAATCTTTGAAAATAAAGACATGAATATTTAATTATAATAAAATATCAAAAAATTTAAAAAAGAATAATTAATAGGATTTAGCTCGTCTCGATGTGTCCAATGATATGTTTTGTCTCAATAAAATATCATTTGAAATTAGTATAAATTACCAAAGTAAATAAGCATAAATAATAACAAAATATTATTTCAATATTAAGTAAATATATAATAAAGTTAAAATAAGATGCAACGAAGCAAAGTAATATAACCAATTTAAGTGTACGTAAACATTATTTATATTTTAAGATACAAACAGGACCAATATAACACCTTAGATTATCAAATCTATCACAAAATTAAATACCTAATTAACAATGCCAAAATTATACAAAACAAAATAACTAAAAAAATATAAATAAATTTCAAATTAAATAGTGCTTATTGAGAACAGTTGAAAAATATTTATTTCATCTCAATTGATCCTTATTTGTAATTATTATTTCAAAGAAGTTAACATAAATAATAATAAATTATGACTTTAATGTTAAGTAAATATAAATGAGATAAATTGTAGAAGCATAATAAAACCAAAACAAAGTGATGTAAATATCTTAAGACATGAGACTTAGAGTTACATAGTAACATAAGTGAGTCAAAGAAAAAATTTTGAAAGATGAAATAAATTATATGATAAAGTCATATAAAAATAACTTTTAAAGCATACCAAAACTCTATAATAAAAAATATTTTAAAAATATTAAAAAACTAATATTTAATAGATATAGCTCATCAAGATGTTAATGACATTTTTTGTCTCGATCAAACCCTATTTCAAATACTACTAATTACTAAAGTAAATAAGCATAAATAAAAATAAATTATTATTTTAATATTAAGTAAATATAAAATAAACATCAAATGAGATAATTAAAGTAATATCATTTATCCAAATCAAAGTAATATAAAGGTCACGCAATAGGTGAAGAAGAGCTTCATATTAATATAATCAAATCAAATTAAAATATTTTAAGAAATAAGATAAATTTTACATGTTATATTGTATTATACTAAAGAGAACGAGTGTAATGTTTTTGTTAGTAAAATAAAAATATTTTAAAATACATGATAAACACTAGAAAATAAAATATTAAAAAATATAGAAATGAATATTTAACTAGACAAAGTCCATTGTGATATTCAAATGATGTTTGTTTTATCTTGATAAGAGCACCTACAAAATTACAACGAATTACAAAAAATGCACAAGCTTACAACATAAGAAATTATTATTTTCAAATTAGCTAAATACATACTAAAGTTGGAATGTGATAAATTGAGGCAAAGTTATATAACAAAATCAAAGCGATGTAAGGGCAACATTCTAGGATATTTGCAGCAACCTAGTAATATAACCTAATTAAAAAAATTAGATAATTAGATAAATTTTACTAAAAAAATAGAATCTTAAGTTACTAAGGAGATTGATAAGAATAAAATATTAAATATATATATAAATAAATATTTAATTAGATAAACCTCATTGAGATGAGACTATCAATATTTCCTTATTTTTTATCAAGCCACATTTTGAATTATTATAAATTACAAAAATAAATAAATAAATAAATAAAAATAATTTATTATTTTAATTTTAATTAAACATATATTAAAGCTATATTAAGTTAAATTAAAGTAATGAAAAATAACAAAATTAAATCAATGCAAAGGTCACATGAGAGGAGGATTATAGTTTCATAGTAATATAACAAAATGATCGTGAAATATTTGAAAAAATGACATGAATTATAAGGAAAAGTTATATTCCAAGGTACATGTAGCATGTCTGGAAATATCTCAAAAAATTTATAAAACTCAAGAAAATATAAATATTTTAAAATATAAAAATAAATATTAAATTTGATGGATCTCATTAGGACATGTCTAAGAACATTTCTTTCCTCTCGATTGAACTCATTTTGAATTATTTTAAATTATCAAAATAAATAAGAATAAATAATAATATATTATTATTTCAATAATAAGTAAATATATATATTTATTAAACCTAATAAGATAAATTAAATTAATTTAATAGAAAAAAATAAAAGTCATGCAATCGTTAAAGGAGATGATAATTAGAATTTTCATAGTAATACAACCAAATAAAATTAAACTTTTTGAGAAGTGAGATAAATTACATGTGAAAGTTTTATTCAAAGATATTAAGATAATAAAGTATAACCAATGATCATCAATTCTACTTTGAATAAAAATGACTCACAAAGCATACAAAAATCTTAGGAAATAAAATATCCGAAAATATAAAAATAATTATTCACTTGGATAGAGCTCACCATAATGAGTCTAATGATAATTTTTTTATCTAGATTGGATCTAATTTTAAGTTATAATAAATTACAAGATAATATAAGCATAAATATTAATAAATTATTACCTTAATATTAAGTAAATATATGTTATATCTTAAGTGAGATAAATTGAAGTGTTGTAGTGAAACCAAATTGAAGTAATGTAAATGTTACATGAGAAAACATTTAGAGTTATATAGTAATATAGTTAAATAAAAGCGAACATTTTTAATAAGTTAGATAAGTTGTATGTGTATTATTAATTCTAACATAATAAGAAGATTAAGTGTAACACCTTTTATCATCAAATAAAGTACAAATAAAAATTATTCTAATATTATGCCAAACCCTTAAAAAAATCATTTCAAAATATAAAGATAAATATCTAATAGGATAGAGAACATCGAGATGAGTGGAATGATGCTTTCCTCATCTTGATTAGAACAACTTTAGAATTATTATGAATTACAAAACTAAATATAATTAAAAATGAACATTTAATTTCTTAGAGTCTGTTGAGATGAGTACAACAATATTTATTTCTTCTTAATTAGACCATGTTTGGAATTACTATGAATTACAAATCTAATATACTTAAATAACAATAAATTGTTTTTTAATATTAAGTATATATATATATATTAAAAATAAAATTAGATAAATAGAAGTAATGTGATATAACAAAATTAAAATGACATAAAAGTTAAAAGGGAATTAGAGTTTCATAATAATATAACAAAATAAACTGTTTAAGAAATGAGATAGATAGAGTTACATAAAATATAACAAAGTAAAATAAAAGAATCTAATGAAATATGAAAAATGATGTAGGAAAGTTGCATTGTGAGTTACAATGTAGATTAAGTATAACATCCTTAAACATTAATCTAATACGAATTGAAATATCTCAAAAATTATATTAAAATCCTAAAAAATCGAATATTTAAAAATATAAAAACCAATATTCAATTAGATAGAGCCTATTGAAAAAGTCTAATAATGTTTCTTTCATCTCAATTAATTATAGTCCAAAATTACTCTGATTTACAAAAATTAAATAAATATAAATAATAGTAAATTATTATTTTATTATCTAGTAAATAAATATTAAGGCTAAATTTAGATTAATTTAAGCAATATAATATAATCAAATAAAAGTGACATAAGTGTAACAACAGAGTAGAATTAGAGTTTCTGGTAATTTAATAAACTCAATGAGAACTATTTGAAGAAATAAGACAAATTATGTTAGAATAGATGAGTCCAAATGAATATTTGGAAATATGTCTACATAATAAATAAATATTGAAAAATATTCCAAATTAATATTTGTTTAGATAGAGTAAGAATAGATGAGTCTAACAATATTTGTTTTATCTCAATTCAAACTCATTTGTAATTAATACGAATTTCTAAAGTAAATAAAAATTAATAATAAAAAAATATTATTTTAAAATTAAGTAAATATGGATTAATACTAAAGTTAGATAAATTAAAATAAAATAAAAAAATTAAATCAAAGTGATGTAAAAGTCAGGTATGGGAAAATATATGCATACATAATAATATGACCAAATCAAATAGAATTTTTGAAGAAAAGAGATAAATTAATCAAAATATTACATTCTAAAATACAAAGGAAATCAAGAGTAATATCCCTAACTATCAAATGAGACATAAATCAAATTATATTGTAAAAAATGTCAAAATCTTTGAAAATAAAATATATTTAAAAATATTAAAATAAATATTTATTTAAATAATGCCCATTTAGATGAGTCTAATGATATTTATTTTATAACAATTGTTCCTTATTTGAAAGTACTACAAATTATCAAATCAAATAACAAAAAATAATAATGAACTTTTATTTTAATATTTAGTAAGTATATGTTACAATTAAGATAAGATAAATTAAAATAATATAATATATCCAAATCAAAGTAATGTAAAAATGACACGAGAAAAGATTTTGAGTTTGCATAAAAATAAAAATAAGTAAAATCAAAAACTTTTAAAACAAAATAGGGTAAATCATACAAGAAAGTGACTTTCTAATATTCTTGATCATCAAATCTAGCACTAGTTAAAATGTCTCATAAAATATATCAAAACCTTAAAAAATAAATTATTTAAAAATATAAAATATTAATATTTAACTGAATAAAGCTCATTAAGATAAGTACAATGAAAATTTTTTTGTGTCGATCGAATCTCATTTTAGAATTTTTTCTAAATAATAAAGTAAATAAAAATAAATAATAATAAAATACTACTTTAATATAATATAAATATATATTAAATCATAAATAAGATAAATTGAATCAATTTAATATATTAAATTAAGCGTTGCACAACAGACATAAAAATAGAATCAGAGTTACATAATAATGTAACACGAAAATGAAACTTAAAAGAAGTGAGACAAATTGTATTAGAA
Source organism: Vanilla planifolia (assembly GCA_023846275.1). Taxonomy (NCBI): domain Eukaryota; kingdom Viridiplantae; phylum Streptophyta; class Magnoliopsida; order Asparagales; family Orchidaceae; genus Vanilla; species Vanilla planifolia. Next base: position 564,137 of record JAIUJO010000294.1, read on the forward strand.
ACTTGTATTCAGAGATATTGAGAAAATCAAGTGAAATATCTACAATCATCAAATTTGACATAAATTAAAATTTCTCATAAACCATGCCAAAATGAGATAACTAAAGTAATGTAATTTAGCTAACGGAAATCATTATAAAAGTCACATAAGAGAAGATTTCAAATTATATAATAACATAAAAAATTAATGTAGAATATTTGAAGAAATAAGATAAATTATATAATAAATTATGTTCAAAGACAAATTGTATTAGAAACTTAAAAGAAGTGAGACTAATGAAACTTAAAAAAAGTGAGACAAATTGTATTAGAAACTTGTATTCAGAGATACTGAGAAAATCAAGTGCAATATCTACAATCATCAAATTAGACATAAATAAAAATTTCTCATAAACCATGCCAAAATGAGATAACTAAAGTAATGTAATTTAGCTAATGGAAATCATTATAAAAGTCACATAAGAGAAGATTTCAAATTATATAATAACATAAAAAATTAATGTAGAATATTTGAAGAAATAAGATAAATTATATAATAAATTATGTTCAAAGACAAATTGTATTAGAAACTTAAAAGAAGTGAGACTAATGAAACTTAAAAAAAGTGAGACAAATTGTATTAGAAACTTGTATTCAGAGATACTGAGAAAATCAAGTGCAATATCTACAATCATCAAATTAGACATAAATAAAAATTTCTCATAAACCATGCCAAAATGAGATAACTAAAGTAATGTAATTTAGCTAATGGAAATCATTATAAAAGTCACATAAGAGAAGATTTCAAATTATATAATAACATAAAAAATTAATGTACAATATTTGAAGAAATAAGATAAATTATATAATAAATTATGTTCAAAGACAATAAGGAGATCAAGCATAATTTTCTCATTTGTTAAAGTTGGGGCAAAAAATGTCTCATAAGGCATACTAAACCTAAAGAAAAAAATATTTAAAAATATTAAAACTATTTTTTTGGATAAAGGTTATCAAGACTATTCCAATGACATTAATTTTTTCTTGATCGAATCTCATTCATAATTATTACAAAACTAAAGTTAAATTATTATTAAAAAAATAATAAATTATTATTTTAATTTTTAATAGAAATATATTAACTAAAAATGAGATAAATTGAGGATTTCAATAAAACTAAACAAAAGCTATGTAAAGGTCGCATTAGTGGTGACTTAAAATAACATGGTAATATAACCAAATCAAAGTGGAATATTTAACAAAAAGTGATAAATTATACTAGAAATGTGCATTCCTTAATCATAAGGAGATTGAGAGTAACACCCTCGATTCCCAAATAAGCTATGAATTAAAATATCTCATAAAGCATTCCTAACCTCAAAAAAATAAAATATTCAAAAATTTGAGATTGAATACTTAATTAGTTAAAACACATCAATTAGACCTTGTTTGGTAATACTATAAATCACAACAATAAATAATTATAAATAAATGAATTATTATTTTTCTATTATTGAGTGATTATATATGAAAATTAAGATTAGATAAATTGAAAAAATATATATATCTAAATCAAGGTAGTGTAAAGGTCACACTATAGGAGATTTAAAGTTACATAACAATATAACTAAATCAAAGCAACAAATAAAAAGAAATCAGATAAATTATTATATAACTTTCTATTAAAAAAGAGTAAGTACATTGAGTGTAGCATCCTTGATTATCAAATATGATATCAATTAAAATATTGTTTAAAGTTGTGAAAACTTTTTATGAATTACCAAAACTTTAAACTACATTGATTTAAATATATTATATTTTTTTCAATTTATCTTATTTTAACTTTAATAAATACTTATTTAATAGTAAAATAATAATTTCTATTTATATATTATTATTTATTTCTATTATTTATAATAATATCAAATAAAGTCTAATTTATGAGCATTATTAAATTAAGTATTCATTCTCATATTTTTTAATATCTATTTTTGTTTAGGCATATTTTATGAGATATTTTGATTCATGTCTTATTTGACAATAAATGATGTCACCGACAATCTTTTTAGTATAATTAAAATGTGCCTTTCTCATATAATTTATTAATTTTCTTCAAATATTTTACTATGAATTGGTGGTATTATCATGTAATTTTAAATCACCACTCATGTGACATTTACATCACTTTGGTTAAGTTTTATTGCATTTATTTAATTTATCTCATTTTAAATTAAATATATTTCTACTAAAAATTAAAAAATAATAATTTTTTATTATTTTTGCTAATTTAACTTTTATTTTTGTAGTAATTTAGATCGATATCCGATCAAGAAAAAGTAAATTTCATTGGACTTATCTTGATAAGCTTTGTCTAATCAATTATTCATTTTTGTATTTTAAAATATTTTATTTTCTTGAGTTCTAGTAGGCTTCATGTGACATTTAATTTTGTGTCTACTCTTAAAAATGAGAATATTATGCTCAATCTCCTTAGTATCTTCAAATATAATTTCTGATATAGTTTATTTTATTTTTTTCAAATATTTTACATTGATATATTTATATTATTATGTAATTTAAAATCTTCTTTTATGTGACCTTTACATTGCTTCAATTATTCTCATGTTTTCATGCATGTGTGTGCTTATGTGTGCATGTGAATGTTCATGTGTTTGTGTTCGCATGCATTTATGTAGTAATGTGCATGTGTTCATGTTCCTGTGTGCAAGAGTGAATGTGTGTGTGGTTCATTTTGTGTGCATATGTGTGTGTGCATGTGTGTGACTATATGCATATGCGTGAGTGTGCATAGGTGTTTTTGTATGTGCGTGTGTACCAATTCATGTGTATGTGTGTGTGCATGCAAGTTTACATGTAAGCATGTATGTGCTTATGTGGTGTGCATGCTCTTGCACGTATTTGTATGAGCATAATTTTGTGTGTACATGTGTGTACTAGTGTGTTCATGTTCATGTCTACATATAAGTGTGCATTTGTGAGTTTGAGAAAGTGTGTGTGCATGTGTGTGTGTGTGTGTGTGTTTTTGTGTGCTGATTTACTTTTCTACATGTACTTGTATACATTAGTTTTCTTGCATCGTGTGCATGTTTTGCATCCATGTGTGGTTTGTATGCATATGTGTATGAGTGCTTATATATGTGTGTGGGCATATGTGCTCATAATTATGAGCATGATTATGTGTATGTGTGTGCATGTGTGTGCATGTATATGCAAGTGTGTGTGTATGTGTATGTGTGAGCATTGTGCATCCATGCATATGTGTGTGCTTTTATTTGTTTATTTATGTGTGCATTTCAATGCATGTGTGCATCCTGTGTGTGCATGTTTGTATGTGTTGGGGTAGGTGTGTGAGTGGAAGTATATGTGTTTGAATTCATTTATGTGTCTATGTGTGTGTGTATGTGCATGCATGCTTTGTGCACATGTGCATGTGTGTGTGCTATCCAAGCAAGGGGTTCGTGTGGGTGTGAGCATGTGTGTGTGTTCATGTGTGCAACGATTTAGGTGTATGTCTGTGTATGCATGCATGTGTGTGTGTGTAAGTCTGTGTATGCATGCATGGATGCAATTGAGTACACACGTGTGTATATTTCTTCATGTGTGTGTTCACATTTGCTTGCATATATGCGTCATAGTTTGGGTGTGTGTGAGTATGTTCATGTGTGTATATTTGGCTATGAGCTTGCTTATGCATGTGTGTGTATGTGTGTATCTATAAACATGTGCCAGTGTGCAAGCATGTATACCTATATGTGTGTGATGGTTTGTGTGTTTGCATGTGCTTCTGTCTTGTGTGTGCAAGCATGTGCATGTTGGAGAGTGAGTAAGTGTGTGTGTGTGTGTGTGTGCGTCTACACTCATGTGCATGTGCATGTGTGGGTGTGTTTGTGTGTGTAAGCATGTGTTGGTGTTCGTGATTGCATGTGTGAGCGTGTATGTTTGTGTGTGTGTGTGAATGCATGTATGTCCAAGCATGCATGTATGCTTATAGGAATATGTTTGTGCATTTGTGTGTGCTTGTGTGTATGTGTAGGTTTGTGATTGCGTAAGAGTGTTTGTGTGTGTGTGTGTGTGTTCATGTAACTGTGCAAATGTGTGTGTCTCTATTTGTGTGTGCCTATGTGTGCATCTATGTGTTTATTTTTGTGTGTGAATGTGTGTGCTTGTGTGTGGAAGTTCATATGCATGTGTTTCTATGCATTCCTATGTGTGTTTGAGCATACATGTGTACATGTGTGTATGTGGTTGTGATTACATGTGTGTGTGTGTGCACATGTGTATATGTTTGTGTATGTGTATATCAGTATGTGTGGGTTTTTGTGCATGTGAATGCATTTGTGTGCATGTCTGCTTGTGTGCATGTGTGGGTGCAAGTGTGCATATGCATGTGTATCTATGTGCATGTGTTTCTGTACATGTGCAACTATGTATATATATGTGCATGCATGTGTGAATGTCTATGTGCATGTCTACATGTATGCATGTGCATGTGTATGCAAGTGCATCTGTATAGGCATGTTTTTATGCATGTACATGTGTGTACATGAGTACGGGCATATTGTTTGTGCATGTATGTTTACACATATGTGTATGTGCATGTGCATGTGTTTGTTTGAGTATGCATATTTCTACTTGTGTTTGTGCGTGTATGTTCACACCTGTTTGTTTTTAGGCATGTGTGTTCTTGTGTGTCTTTATGTTTATGTTTGTCTTTGTGCATGGGTTTGTGCATGCGTGTGTGCATGTGTTTGTGTGTGTGGACTTGTGTGTGGGTGTGTATGCAAGCACTTGTGAATGAGTGTATGCATGTGTGTGCGAGAGAGCGATGTGTGCATGGGTACACGTATGCGTGTGTGTGTGTGTGCGTGCTTGTGCATTTGTGAATGTGTGTGTTTGTGTGTGTTGTTGTAGATGTGTGTGCATAGGTAGTTATGTGCAAGCCTACGTATGTGCATGTGTGTCACTACATGTGTTTATCAATGGTTGCATTTACTTGTATGCATGCATTTATGTATTCATGTGCACATTCATGTGTGTGTAATTGTGCATGTGTGTGTGCCTATGTATCTATGTGCAAGTCTATGTGAGTGCCTATGCATGTCTGTGTGTTTCCTTATTTGTGTGTATGTATACATATGCATTTATGTATTTGTGATTGTGAGCATGTGTGTGTGTTTGTTTCCATGAGTGCATGAATGTATGTGTGTGTTTGTGCATACTTCTATATATGGTTGTCTGCACGTATGTGTATGTTTTTGTCCATATAGGCATGTGCTTGAATGTGTGCATGTGCTTCCATTTGTGTCTATGTGTGTGTGTCTATGTGTGTTTGTGTGCATATGTGAGCATGTCTATGCATGTGTGTGGAAGGGCATGTGTGTATTCATGCTCATGTGTGCTTACTTGTGTATTTGTATGGGCATGTGCAAGCATGTGTGTGTGTGCTTGCCTGTCTACATGTGTATGCATGTGTGTGTGTTTGCATTCATGTGCATGTTTGTGAGTCCATGTGTGTGCATGTGTGCATGTTTGTGTGCATGTCCGTTGGCATAGGTGTGTGTATGCCTGTACATGTGTGTGCATGCGTGTATGTGTGTTTGTGCTTGCATGTACATATTCAAATGTGTTCATCTTTGTGTGTGTATGTATGTGTGTATTTGTGCATATGTGTGTGTATGTGCTTGTGTAGTTGGATGGGTATGTGAGTCTATGTGTGTTCGTGTATGCATGCATATTTGTTTATGGGAGTGTGCGTATCAATGCACGAGCATGTGTGTGCATGCGTGTGAGTGCGTTCATTTTGTATGCATGTATTTGTGCTTATATATGTTTATGTATGTGCTTATGTGTGTGTGGTGTTTGTTAGTGTGTTTGTATGGGTGTCCACATCAGCACATGTCTGTATGTGTATGTTTATGCATGCATGCACATATGTGTCATTGTATGTGTAAGCATCTATCTATATGTTTGTATTTGTTTTGGTGTGTGTGTGGCTTGGTGTAAGCATGCATGTGTGAGTGCATACGAGTGTGTCCTTACATGTTTGTGTGTATTTGTTCCTACATGTTTAGGTTTTTGTGTGTGGTTCTATGTGTGTAGGTGTGTGAATGTGTCTACACATGTGTTCTTGTGTGTGTATTATGCATGTGTTCAAGCATGCATCTACATGAGTACATTCCTGTGTGTGTGTGTCTGCATGTAAATGTGTATGTGTTTGTGCGTGTTCACTCATTGTTCATGTGGTTGGTTGTGTTTATGTGTACATTGTGTGTGTGTGTGTATGTTGTCTATGCATGTGTGCATGTGTGTGTATGTATACATGTGTGTGGTTGTGGGTTTATGTGTGCATGTGTATGTGCACATTCATATCTGTGCTTGTGCATGTTTGTCTACATGTGTGTCTGTGTGTGTGCATTTGCATATGTGTGTGTAAATGTATACTTATGTGTGCTTGTGTGCTTGTGTATGTGAGCACATGAGTGTGTATATGTGCATGTATTTGAGTGAGATCATGTGTGTGTTTGCAAGATTGTGTGCTTGTGCTTATGTGTGTGCATATGTGTTTGTGCTCGTATTCATGTTTGTTGCTATATATGTGTGGGCATTTCTACATTTGTGTTTGTGTTCACGCACATGCGTATGAGTGCTTGCATGTGTACCAGTTCTTGCATGTGTGCATGTATGTAAGCTATTATATTTGTGTGTTTGTATATGATGGATTTTATGTGTATGTTTCATATTGTATGTGTTTTTGTTTATTAATGCATGTATATTTATGTGTGTGAGTACTTATTAGCATGTGCATGTGTATGCATATGTGTGTTTTTGTATGCATGCATGTGTGTCTGTGTGTGCAAACATGTGTGCTTGTAAGCATGTTTGTGCATGTTTGTGTGTGCTTTGTGTGCATGTGCATGAGTGGGTGTGGGTATGTGTTTGTGCAAGTGCATGCTTGCATATGTGTATTCATGTGTGCATATTATTTCTTGTATGTGTCTTCACACCTATGTGCATGCGTGTGCCTATATGTTCTTGCATGTGTGCATGTATTTATGTGCATGAGTGTGTGTAGCAGTGTACATGTAGTTTATGTGTGTGTGTGTGTGCATGCATTCATGTGCATGTGTGTTGCATTTGTGCATGTCTCATGCATGCATGTGTGTAAGTTCGTGTGTGTGTCTATGTGCTTCTATGTGTGTTTGTCTATGCATGTCTATGTGTATATGTGGTGTGTGTGTGTGTGTGTGTGTTTGTGAAGGTGTGTGAGTATTTGTGCATGCATATGTATGTGTGTGACTATGAATTTACACTTGCACAAATCTATATGTGTGTGGATGCATATCTGTGTGTATATGTTAGCCTATATGAGTATGTGTGGGAGTTCATAGATGTGTATGTGCATGTCTCTATATGCCTATATGAGTGGGGCTGTGGGTATGTTCAAGTGTTTGCATGTGTATGTATGTGCATATATCTAATTGTTCATATGTGTTTGTGACTGTGTCCATGTGAGTATGGCTCTATGTGTGTTACGTGTGTGTTTGTGTGTGTGTGTGTTTGCCAATTTGTGCATGTGTGTCTGTGTGCTAGGGCATGCATGTCTATGTCTATGTGTGCATGCATGCGCCTACATACATGCGTGAATATGTGTGTGTGTGTGTGCAACTGTGAGTGTCCCTATGTATGCATGCATGTGAGTGTGTGCATGTGTAGGTGAACATTTGTATTCTTATCCATGTGTGTTATGTGTGTGCATGTTTTTATGTGCAAGAACATATGTTTTTATGTTTTTACATGCATGGATATTTGACTATTTTATGTGTGTGGATGTGTAAGTGAGCATGTGTGTGTATATGTGTATGCATATGAGTATGTATGTGCATGTGCATATGTGTTTGCATGTTTGGTTGAGTGTGTTTGTATGGACATTTGCACATATCTAAGCATGGGTGCATGTGTGTGTGTGTGTGTGTCTTTGTGGGCAAGTATATATGTCTGTATGTAAGCATTTGTATGGATGCATGTAGATGGGTGTGTATGTATACGTGGATGGATTTATGAGTGTGTGTGTGTGTGTGTGTGTGCATGTGTCTATTCTTGGGTGTGTGCATGCATGTGTGTATTTGTGTGTGTATGTGCATATATGTTCATACTTTTGTCCATGTGAGTGTGTGCAAGGACGTACATGCATCTATGCTTATGTGTTTGCATGGTTGTGTGTATAGGTGTGTGTGCATATCCATGTGTGTGTTTGTGCTTATGTTCATGCCTATGTATGTGTGTGTACATGTTATTATATGTGTGGGTTTGTCTATGTACATACATACATTCATGCACATGGGTGTGTTTGTGTGGGTGCAAGTGCATCTTTGTGTTTCTGCATATATGTGTGTGTATGCATATGCATGCATGTGTATATCTATGTGTGTGTGTGTGTATTTATCTATTTGCTGGTTCATGCATGTGTGTGTGTACATTCACATATGTGTGCATTTATGTGGGTGTGTATGTCTGTGAGCAACTACATGTGTATGAGTATGTGTTGTCATTTATGTGCTTGTACATGTGTATGTATGTGTGTGTCTATATGCATTTGTGCATGTTATGGTGCAAATTTCTATGTGTGTGTGTGTGTGTGTTTGTGCATGCATGTGTGTGTGTATTTATCTATGTGCATGTGTATTTGCTTATGTGTGCATGCATGTGTGCATTTGCATGTGCATGTGAGGGTGAATGTGAGTGTGCATATTCTTAAGCATGTTTCTACATTTGTCTATGGGGTGTGTGTGTGTGTGTGTGTGGGTATGCATGTGCATATGTGTGCGTGACTATGCATGTGTATGTACATATATGTGTGCAAACATGTTTTTATGTGCATGTGTGAGAGTGTGCACTTGCATGAGGGAGTGTTTACATGTGTCTGCTTATGCATGTATGCATTTTTATGTGTGTGTGTGTGTGTATGTGTTGATGTGTGTGCTTGTGTGTTTGAGTGCATACATACATTTGTGTGTGTGTGTATGTTTGCATATGTCTATGTGTGCATGTAGAGATGCATATATGGGTTTACATCTATTAGTGTGTGTGTGTATATGTGTGTATGTGTGTATGCTTGGTCATGCATACGTTCATGTAGATGTGTCTAAGTATACACATCTATGTTCATATGTATACATGTCTATGTGTGCACGTACATATGCATGCATTCATCTATCTATAAGAATGTGCATGTGTGTGCAGGTGTTTTTGTGCATGCAAGTGCATGTGTGTGCATGTATGTGGTTATGTGTGTGTGCTGGTGTGTGTCTGTGTCTATGCATGTGCATGTGTTTATATGGGTGTGTGTTTCTACTTGGGTGTGCATGTATGTGTGTTTGTGTATCTGTTGGTGTGTGTGTGTGTGTGTGTATTTGTTTGTGAGTGCATATGCATTCAAGTGTTAGTGTGTCTATGCATTTGTATGTGTGGCGGTGTGGGTATGCATCCATGTGTTTGTGTACATGTGTATATGCTTGTGTGCAACATGCACTTGCATTTGTGTAGTGCATGCATGTGTGTGTGTTCATGTATACGGGTTTGTGCCAATGTATGCATGTGCACATACATGGTGTATATGCATTTGTGTTTATGTATACAAGCAAGCATATATGTCTTTGTGTATTTAGGTGCACACTTGTTTGTCTCTTCATGTGTGTGTGGATGAAAAGGTGCACGTGTGCAAGTCTACATGTGTGTATGCAAATGTGTGTGCATACATGTCTATTTTGCTATGCATATGTGTGTGGGTACATGTGTGTTTTTGTGTCCATGTGGATATGTTGTGTGTAATTGTGCATGTGTGAATGAGTGTGTGTGTGTGTGTGTGTTCATGTGTGTAGGTTTGTTTGTTCATGCTTGTGCATACATGTGTGTGTGTTAGAGTGTGTGTAGGTGTATATGTGTATATGTGCCTATGTTATTCTATATGAGTGTACTTGTAACTACTTTTGTATGCATCTTAGTGTGTGTGCAAGTGTTTTTAAGAGTTTAAGTGTGTGTGTGCATGCATATGTACTTGAATACATGTGTGTGTATGTGCGTGTTTGTAGATGGGCACATATCTATGAGTGTGTTGATGTGTGTATGCCAATGCTTGCATGATTGTGTTTAACTATGCATGTGTGTGCATGTATTTATGTGTTTGTGTGTGCTTTAGTGTGCCTACATATGTGTGCATGTGTTTTAGTGGTTGTGTCATGTGTTTGGAAGTGAATGTGCATGTGTGCTAGTGTATCAAAGGATGTGTGTGTGTGTATGTGTTTTCGTGCACGTACATATCTGCATGTTTGTGTGTATGTGTGTCTGTGTTGTGTGAGTGCATGAGTGAGTGTGTGTCCATGAGTGTGTCTGCTTACATGCTTGTGCGTATGTGTGCTTTGTGTGCATGTGTAAGTATGTTTGTGAGTGAGCTTTTATATGTGCATAGTGTTTGTCCATGTCAATGTAAGTGTGCATGTGCATTAGTGCCTGTGTGAATGTGTGCATATGTCTGTGATTGCTTGCATGTGTGTGGGCATGTATGCATGCATAAGTGCATCTATGTGAGCATTTGTGTGCTTTCTTGTGTGTTTATGTGTGAATACATGCACACTTGCGTGTATGTAGATGCTTGCTTTCTTGTGTTTGTGTGTCTGTGCACACATATGTGTATCTATGTGTCTATATATTTATGTGTGTGTGTGCACATATATGTGTGCATCTGCTTGTACATACATGTGTATGTCTTTATGCATGTATGTGTGTGGGTTTACGTATGCATGTATATGTGAGTGTTCACATGTTTGCATGTGTTAGTGTTTATTTGTGTTCTTATGCACACATGTGTGGGTGTACATGTGTGTATATGTGTGTGTTTTCAAACATGTGCATAAATGTGTGTGTGTGTGTGCATGCATTTGCATGTGTTTGCGTAATTATATGCATGTGCATATGTGTGTGTTTATGTCTGCATGTGTGAGTGTGTGTGCATATACGGGTTTGTGCCAATGTATGCATGTGCACATACATGGTTTATATGTATTTTTGTTTATGTATACAAGCAGGCACATATGTCTTTGTGTATTTGGGTTCACACTTGTGTGTCTCTTCATGTGTATGTATGCAAAGGTGCATGTGCGCAAGTCTACATGTGTGTATGCAAATGTGTGTGCATACATGTCTATTTTGCTATGCATATGTGTGTGGGTACGTGTGTGTTTTTGTGTCCGTGTGGATATGCTGTGTGTAGTTGTGCATGTGTGAGTGAGTGTGTGTGTGTGTGTTCATGTGTGTAGATTTGTTTGTACATGCTTGTGCATACATGTTTGTGTGTTAGAGAGTGTGTAGGTCTACATGTGTATATGTGCCTGTGTTATTCTATATGTGTGTGCATGTAACTACATTTGTATGCATCTTAGTGTGTGTGCAAGTGTGCTTAGGAGTTTAAGTGTGTGTGTGCATGCATATGTACTTGAATACGTGTGTTGTGTGTGTATTTTCATGGGCACATATCTATGAGTGTGTTGATGTGTGTGTGCCAATGCTTGCATGATTGTGTTTAATTATGCATGTGTGTGCATGTATTTATGTGTTTGTGTGTGCTGTAGTGTGCCTACGTATGTGTGCATGTGTTTTAGTGGTTGTGTCATGTGTTTGGAAGTGAATGTGCATGTGTGCTAGTGTATCAAAGCATGTTTGTGTGTGTGTGTGTTTTTGTGCACGTACATATCTGCATGTTTGTGTGCATGTGTGTGTGTATGTGTGTGTCTGTGCTGTGAGAGTGCATGAGTGAGTGTGTGTCCATGAGTATGTGTGCTTACATTCTTGTGCGTATGTGTGCTTTGTGTGCATCTGAAAGTATGTCTGTGAGTGAGCTTTTATATGTGCAAGTGTTTGTCCATGTCAATGTAAGTGTGCATGTGCATTAGTGCCTGTGCGAATGTGTGCATATGTCTCTGAGTGCTTGCATGTGTGTGGGCATGTATGCATACATAAGTGCATCTATGTGAGCATTTGTGTGCTTTCTTGTGTGTTTATGTGTGAGTACATACACACATGCGTGTATGTAGATGCTTGCTTTCTTGTGTTTTTGTGTGTGTACACATATGTGTATCTATGTGTCTATCTATTTATGTGTGTGTGTGTGCATATATATGTATTCATCTGGTTGAATACATGTGTATGTCTTTGTGCATGTATGTGTATGGGTTTACGTATGCATGTATATGTGAGTGTTCACATGTATGCATGTGTTTGTGTTTATGTGTGTTCTTATGCACACATGTGTGGGTGTACATGTGTGTATATGTGTGTGTTTGCATGCATGTGCATACGTGTGTGTGTGTGTGTGCATGCATGTGCATGTGTTTGTGCAATTGCATCCATGTGCATATGCATGTGTTTATGTCTGCATGTGTGAGTGAGTGCGCATATGCATGTTTGTGTCTCTACATGAGTGTGTGTGTGTGTGTGTCTGTCTGTCTATGTTTGCCTACTTATGCATCTCTGTTTGTGTGTGTGTGCATATGCATGTGTGTGAATGTGTTGGTTTATGTCAATGTGTGTGTTCTTGTTTTCATATGTTCATGCATGCCTCTATGTGTGTTTGTGCATATGTGTGTGTGAGTGTGTGTTTGTTCTTATATGTATGTGTGTGTGTGTATGTCCATGTATGGTTGTGGGTATGTGTGTGCATGCATTTGTGCATTCATTTCTATGTGGCTATGTGTACTTGTGTGCATACATGCATGTGCATGAATGAATGCTTGTGTAACAAGCGAGAACATATGTATGTGTGTGTGCTCATGTGGGTGTGCATGTAAGTGTGTGTTTTTGTTTGATTTTGTGTATCTGTGTGTGCATGTTGATCTCTATTTGTGTGAATGGATAAATGTGTGTCCATGTGTGAGTGTCTGTATATTTGTGCATACATGTGTGCTTTTGTATGTCTACGTGTGTGTGTGTGTGTGTGTCTACATAGGAATGTATGCAGGTGTGCATATCTAGCTGAGTTTATGTGCAGGTTAGTGCATTTGCATGGGTGCATGGGTGCATGTGTGCTTTTGTGCATGTGTAGGAGCAAAAGTATCTAGTTGTGTGTGTGTGAATGTGTGTAAGTGTGTGCATGCTTGATTGTGTGAGTCCACATGTTTGTGTGCATGATTTCTTGAGTGTTTTTGCTTGTGCGCATAAGCACATGTGCATATGTGGGTGCATGTTTTCTTGTGTTTGTGTGTGTATGTGTACCCATGTGTGCATGTGGGTGTATGTGCATGCATGTACGTGTGGATTTTCATGTTTGTGTGTGTTTGTATGTTTGAGCATGTGCTTATGCACGCATATGTATGGGTGCATGCATGTGTGTGCATAAGTGTGTGCATGTACATATATGTTTGTGTGTATGCAAGTGTGTGCATGTGGGTGTGTTTTTGCATGGGTGTGTGTTCATACCTATGTGTATTTGCATGTGTGTCAATGTGCATATGTATGTGCATGTGTTTGTGTATGTGTATGTGTATATATGTGTGTGTGTATTTGTATATGTGCACGTTTGAGTGTATTAGTATGTGTACATATTCTTATGAGCATGTTTATATGTGTGTGTCCATGTGCATGCATCTATGTGTGCATGTGCTTGTACATGTTTTTGTATGTGTGTATATGTACAGGTGTGTGATGTCTATTTGTGTATGCGTGCATGTCTATAAGTGTTTGTGTTTGCATGCGTATGTACTTATTTCTATATGTGTTTGTGCATGTGTGCATATAAGTGTATGTGCATGTTCACGTGTGTACGTATGCAAGTGTGTGCATATTATTAAGAGTGCTTGGGTGCATGTATGTGTGTGTGTGCATGTGTATGCCTACATATGTGTGTGTTCGTGTGCATGTGCATGTGTGTACATGTGTGTATGTATGTGAATATCTGCATGTGTTGTGCATGGTGTGTGTGTTTGCATGTGTGCATGTGTGTGTGTGTGTTTGCAAGTGTTTGTTTGTGCTCATGCATTAATATGTGCATGTATTGGAATACATGTGTGCATATCTATTTGTGAGCATTTATGTGTGCACCTTTTTATGCGTGTGTGTGTGTGTGTTTGTTCTTATGTGTGTGTACATGTGCATGTGTATGTGTGTGTGAGTTTGTGTGAGTGCATGAGTGTATATGTGTATGTGTGTGTGTGCAACCATAAGCATTCGTGTGTGTCTATGTGCATGTGAGTGTACAGGTGTGCTCATGCTTATGAGCCTTTGATTATAATTGTGTGTGTGTGTTCCTATGGTTATGAATGTGTTTGTGTGAGTGCATGTCCTTGTCCATGTGTGTATGTGTGAGCATGTGCAAGTATGCATCTATATGCATATCTATGTGTCTACATGTGTGTGCTTGTGTCTACATGTGTGTATATGTGCACATGTGTATTTGTTTGTGTACATGTGTGCACTTGCATGTGTGTTCTTGTATGAGTGCATAGGTACATGACTGGATGCATGTGTGCAACCATAAGTTTATGTATGTGTGTCTATGTGAGTATGCATTTGTGCATGTGCATGTGTGCACATATGCATGTGTACATGTGTTTATTTATGTTTGCATATGTATACATGTGTAGGTGTTTTGCATGTGAGTGTGTCTGCATATGTTTAAGTGTGTACGTGTCTGTTTGTGTGGGTATGTGTTTGTGTATGCATGTGTGCACATGTGTGTATACTTTTTTGTGCATGTGTGCATATGTGTAAAGGTTCACACATGTGTGCATGTGTGCACACTTTCATTTGCATCTGTGAGTGTATGTGTGTGTGTATGTGAATGTGTGTGCTTGTCGATGCATGTGTGTGCATATTTTGTGTTTGTGTGCATACGTGGATGGTGTGCCCATGCATGTGGGTGCATGTGGCTATTTGTTTATGTGTGTATGTGTGTGTGTGTGAGCAAGAACATGTGTGTACACATGCAGTCACAAGTATGTGTGGGAGCATGTCTGTGTATGTGTGCATGTGTGCATGTACATGGATGTGATTATGCATGGGTTCACCCATGCATATGTGTGTGCAAGTTTGGGTGTATAAGTGTAGTTGTGTGCATGAGTGCATGTGTTTGTGAGTATATGTTCCTATGTGTCTGAGTGTCTATATAGGTGTACATATAAATGTGTGTGTGTGTGTGTGCGAGTGCACGTTTGTGTGTGGGCATGCGCTAATGCTTGTCAACTAGTGCCAACACATGTGCATATGCATGCAAGTCTGTGTGATTACAAACATGCATGTTTATGTATATTTTTTTGTGTGTGTGTGTGTGTTTATGCATCGATGTGTGCATGCACATGTGTGTGTGTATATGTTTATGCGTGCAACTACATGTCAGAGATTATGTTTACAAGAGTGCATGTGTTTGTGTGTGTGTATGTCTATTTGTGCGCTAGTGCAGGTGTGTGATTGCATTCTTCTATGTAGGTGTGTGTGCTTATATTTGTATGCATGTGCATAAGTGTGTGTGTGTGTGTGTGTGCATGCATGCAAGTATGAATGTGAGTGTGTGCATACTTGAAGTTGTGAAAGTGAGTGTGTGTGTGTGTGTGTGTCAATGTGTGTGCATTTGTTTGAACAAGTTTGTATGCATGTGTGCATGCGTGTGTCTATATGTGTACATGTGTGTGTGTGTACGACCATGCATGTGCCAACATGTGTGTGTGTGCATTTGTGCATGTTTAGGAAAGCATGTGTTTATGGGTGTGTGTAAGTCTGTGTACTTGTATGTTTGTGTGTGTACCTTTTTGTGTGCATATGGGTGCATGTGTGTGTCTATATGGATGTGTGTACATATGTGTTGGCATGTGTATTCAAGTGTTTGTACCCATGTTTATGTATGTGTGTGTGAGTGAGTTTATGTATATATGTGTTTGTGCTTATCTCTAAGTGGTTGTTTGTGGCTCCATGTGTGTGTGTTAATGTGTGTGTGTGTGCATATGTTTATGTGTGCTTATGTGTGTATATTCATGCACAAGTGTGTGTCTATGTGTGTATGCATCTTTATTTGTGTGCATGTGCATGTGTATACATGTTTACATTCATGCATGCATGAAATTGTGTCCTTGTGCATCTCTGTGTGTATGTGCATGTGTTTTTGCTTTGATGAAAGTGTCTCAACTTGTTTGTGTGTGTGTGTGTATGTGTTCATGCATATGTGTGTGCATGTATATGGGTGCATATTTATAAGAGCATGTACTTTTGAGTGTGTGTGTGAGTGCATGTGTGTGCGAGGGTATCTGTAGGTGAGCCTATGTGTGTGTGCTTAAGTGTGTGCATATGTGTGTACAAACATGCACAAGTGTGTGTGTGTGTGTGCACATGTTCGTGTGTACGTGTATGTGTGCATGTGTATGCATAGTTTCATGTGTGTGGGCGTGTCTAAATGTGTGTGTGTGTGTGTGCATGGGTCGATATGGGTGCTTGCATATGTGTAAGCATGCATTTGCATTTGTGCATCTACGTTCACATCTGTGTGTGCAAGTGTGTGTGTGGTTATGCGTGTGTCTATCCATGTATGTTTGGGAGCTTGTTTAGGTGTGTTCGTATGGATGTGCATGTTCATGCCTCTATGTGTGTGTGTGTTTTTGTTTACATGCACTTATCTACATGTGTGTCTCTTTTTTTACTTTTTGTATGTGTTCATGCATGTACTTGTGAGTGTGTGCATTTGAGTGAGCTTATGTATGGGTGCATGTATGTGTGTGTATGCATGAATATGCATATGTGTGCATATGTGTGTATGTCTGTGACCATGTATGTGTGTGTATGTGTGCATGTGCATTTGCATTTGTGCATGTGTGTGTTTGTTCCTATGTTTATGAGTAGACTTGTGCATACACATGTGTGTATGTGTTTTGTCTATGTGAATGTATGAGTTTGTTTGTTTGTGTGTATGTGCATGGATGTGTTTGTGTGCATGTGCATGTGCATGTGAGTCAGTGGGTGCACATGTGCATGTATGTGCATGTGCTTGCATGTACATACGTGTTTGTGCCTATGTAAATGTAAGTGTGTATATGTATGTGTGTGTGTGTGTATGCAAGTCTAAGAATGTGTACCTGCCTATGCATGTGTGCGTGTGTGTGTGTGGGTGTATGTATGTGCATTTGTTTATATATGTGTGTTTGTGCATGCACGTGTGCTTATGCATGTGCAAGTGCATGCGCATGTATTTGCTTATGTGTATGCATTAATATATGTGTGTATGTGTGTGCGTTTATTTGTGTCTACATGTGCATATGCATGTGTGTGTGCCTATCTACTAGTGTTTATGTGTTTATATATGTGTATGTCTGCATGTGTTTTTACGTGTTTGCATAACACATATGATTGTTAAATCTACTAGGAATTGAAATGACTCACAAAGCATAAAAACATCCTAGGAAATAAAATATTCAAAAATATAAAAAATAATTATTCAAAATAAGCATAAATATTAATTAATCATTATTTTAATATTAAGTAAATATATGTTAAATCGTAAGTGAGATAAATTGAAGCGATGTAGTGAAACAAATTTGAAGTAATGTAAATGTTACACTAGAAGAAATTTCGAGTTATATAATAATATAATTAAATAAAGAAAATGTTTTTAATAACATAGATAAGTTTTATTGGAATTATTCATTCTAAGATAACAAAAACAATAAGTGTAAAATTTTTTATCAATTAAGGTATAAATCAAAATTACTAAAAATTTTGCTAAAACCTTTAAAAAATAAAACATATAAAAATCTAAAGTTGAATATTTATTAGTATAGAGATCATCAAGATGAGTGGAATGATGCTTTTTTCATCTTGATTGGACCACCTTTAGAATTATTATGAATTACGAAACTAAATCTCATTAAAAAATGAACATTTTATTTGTTAGAGCATGTCCAGATGACTCCAATGATATTTATTTTCATCTTGACCGGATCACGTTTGGAATTACTACAAATTATGTAATTGAATATGCTTAAATAATAATAAATTATTATTTTAATATTAAGTATATATATATATATATATATATATTAAAGTTAAAATTTGATAAACTAAAGCAATATAATATAACAAAATTAAAATGACATAGAAGTCAAATAAAAGAGAATTAGAGTTTCAGAGTAATATAAGAAAATAAATTTTTTAAAAAATGAGATAAATAAAGTTGCATAGTAATATAATTAAATGAAACCAAAAATTTAAGAAATAAAAAAATTGATGTGAGAAACTTAATTCCAAGTTATAAAGTAGATTTAGTATAACATCCCTAATCATTAATCTAGTATAAATTCAAATTTCTCATAAAATCTATTAAAATCATAAAAATTAAAATATTTAAAAATATAAAAATAAATATTAAATTAGATAAAGCATATTAAAACATGTCTAACAACATTTCTTTCATATCAATTGAATGTAGTTTGGAATTATTATGATTTACCAAAGTTAAAAAAATATAAATAATAATAAATTTTTTTATATAGTAAATATATATTAAGGCTAAAATTAGATAAATTTAATTATTGTAATGTTACCAAATAAAAGTGACATAAACATAATAGGAGAGGAGAATCAAATTTTTTAATTATTAAATGAAATCATTGAAAAACCTTTTGAAGAAATGAGGCAAATTATGTTGGAATGTTAATTCAAAAATACTAAGGAGGTCAAGTTTATTGTTAACGATAATCAAATTAGGAATAAATCAAAATATCTTATAAAATATGCCAATATAACAAATAAATATTTAACAATATTCAAAATGAATATTTGATTGGACAAAGTAAAAAAAAATAAGTCCCACAACATTTATTTTATCTCGATTAGAACACATTTGTAATTAATACAAATTACAAAACTAAATAACCAAAAATAATAACTATAAATTATTTTAATATTAACTAAATATATATTAATACTAAAGTTAAATAAATTAAAATAATATAATATAATAGAATCAAAATGATGTAAAAGTCAAATAAAGGAAAAGAGATACATACATACTAATATGACCAAATCAAATAGAAACATATTAAGAAATGAGATAAATTATATGGAAATGTTATATTCTAAGATACAAAGGAGGTCAAGAGTAATATCCTCAATTATCAAACTATATATAAATCAAAAAATCTTATAAAATATGTCAAAATCATAGAAAATAAAAATATTTAAAAATATTAAAAAATATATTAAATTAAATAATACTCATTGAGACGAGTTTGATATTATTTATTTTATCTTGATTATTTCTTATTTGAAATTACTAAAAGACATCAAAATAAATAAGGAAAAATAATAATAAATTTTTTGTTTTAATATTTAGTAAATATATGTTACAATTAAGATGAGATAAATTAAAACAATATAATATATCTAAATCAAAATAATATAAAAATGACATGTGAAAAGATTTTGAGTAGCATAGCAATAACACCAAATAAAATCAAAAACTTTTGAAAACAAAATAATTTAAATCATACACCAAAGTGGCTTTCTAATATTCTTGATCATTAATCTAGCATCGATTAAAATTTATAATAAATAATACAAAAACTTAAAAAATTATTTAAAAATATAAAATGTAAATATTTAATTTAATAGAGCTCATCAAGATAAGTATAATAAAAATTATTTTGTGTCGATCAAATCTCATTTTGAAATTTTTATTAAATAACAAAGTAAATACAAAATAATAATAATAAACTATTATTTTAATATAATATAAATATATATATTGTAGCTTAAATAAGCTAAATTGAACCATTATAATACACTAAATTAAAGCGATATAAAAGTGTCATAAAAATAGAATTAGAGTTATATAATTACATAATCAAAAAATAAAAACTCAATAGAAATGAGACCAACTATACTAGAAACTGGCATTCCAAGATGATAAGAAGATCAAACACAACATCCATGATCATCAAATTAGCCACAAATCAACAATTCTCATAAAACATACCAAAATGAGAAAATTAAAGTAATTTAATTTAGCCAAAACAAATCATTATAAAAGTTGCACAATAGAAGTTTTCAAATTATATAGTAATGTAATGAAATTAATATGAAATATTTGAATAAATAATATAAATGGTGTAATAAATTATATTTGAATACACTAAGGAGATTGAGCATAAATTCTAAGTCATTAAAGATGGAGCAAAAAATTGTCACAAAACCTACTAGAATTAAAGTAAATAAAACATTTAAAATACAAAAAAATTATTGGATAAAGCTCATTAAGATGAGTCCAATGAAATTGTTTTGTCTTGATCAGATCTCATTCATCATTATTATGAAAACTAAAATTAAATTAGTATAAAAATAATGATAAATTATCATTTTAATTTTTAATAAAAATATATTAAAGCTAAAATGAGATAAATTGAAGAATTCAATAAAACAAAATCAAAGCTATATAAAGGTTACATAAGCCATGATTTAAAGTTACTTGGTAATATAACTAAATCAAAGTAAAATATTTGAAGTAAAGTGATAAATTATACTATAAATGTGCATTCCAAGGTACTAAGGAGATCTAGGACAACATTCTTGAATGCAAAATAAGGTATTAATTGAAATATCTCATAAAACATTCCTAATCCCAAAAAAAATAAAATATTCAAAAATTTAAAAATCAATACTTAGTTAGACAAAGCTTGTTAATTAGACCTTGTTTAGTAATAGTGAAAATCAAAAAAATAAATAATCATAAATTAAAAAAAATTTATTCTAATATCAAGTAAGTGGATATTAAGGTTAAAATAAGGTAAATTAAAAAAATATAATATATCTAATTCAAAGTAGTGAAAAGATCACATGAGAGGAGATTTAAAGTTATATTGTAATATAACTAAATCAAAGCAATAAATTTAAAAACATTAGATACATTATACTAAAAAGTTCAAATAAAAAATAATAAGTACATAGAATGTAACAACCTTAATTATTAAATATGATATGAATTAAACTACCTAGTAAAACTAACAAAACTTCCAATAGTTTATCAAAATTCTACATTATTTTGATTTAGATCTATTACATTTCTTTAATTTATCTCATTTTAACATTAATTTATACTTAATACTAAAATAATAATTTTTATTTATTTTTTATTATTGTTTATTTTTATGATTTACAATAATACCAAACAAGGTCTAATTGATGAGCTTTATCTAATTAAGTGTTAATTTCTATATTTATGGATATCATATTTTTTTGGGTTTATGTATGCTTTATGAGATATTTTGATTCATTTCCAATTTAGTAATCGAGGATGTCGCCCTTGATCACCTTAGTATTTTATAATACACCTTTCTCAAGCAATTTATCACTTTTCTTCAAATATTTTATTTTGATTTGGATATATTACAAAGTAACTTTAAATCACCACTCATATGACATTTACATCACTTTGGCTTATTTATATTACATTTCTTCAATTTATCTTATTTTTCTTTAATACACTTCTACTAATAATTAAAACAATAATTTGTTATTATTTATGCTAATTTAACTTTAGTTTCCATAGTAATTTTGATCGAGATCTGATCAAGAAGAAAAAAATTTCAATAAACTCATCTTGTTGAGCTTTTTCTAATTAATTATTCATTTTTATATTTTAAATATTTTTTATTGAGTTCTAGTATGTTTTGTGAGACATTTTTTGTACCTACTTTAGTAAATAAGAATGTTATGCTCAATCTCTTTAGTATCTTTAAATCTAATTTCTTATTCAATTTATATCATTTCTTCAAATATTTTATATTTATTTATTTTCATTACTTTGTAATTTGCATCTTCTCTTGTGTGACCTTTACATTGATTTGTTTTGGCTAAATTAAATTACTTTAGTTATTCTCATGTGCCCATGTATGTGCGTGTGGGTGTGTGCATGAGCATGTTCATGTGTGTGTGTGCACATGTGTCTATGGACTCATGTGGAAGTGTGTACTTGTGTGTGCATGTGTTCATGTTCCTATGTGCTTGTGTGTATTTATGTGTGTATGATTCCTTTTGTGTGTGTATATGTGTGTGTGCATGTGTGTGATTGTCTGCATATGCACGAGTGTGAGTGGGTGTTTTTGCATTTATATGTGTGTACTTACGCATGTGCATTTGTGTTTATGTATGTGAATGTGTGTATGTGTGCATGTGTGTATTTATGTGAGCATGTGTGTGTGTGCTTTTATATAATTTTGTGAGCATAATTTTGAGTCTACATATAGATGTGTGAGTGTGTTCATATTTGCATACAAGTGTGTGTATTTGTAAGTTTGACAATGTGTGTGTGTGTTTGTGTGTGCATATGTACTTTTGTGTGTATATTTATGCACGTTAATTTGCTTTCATCGATGTGTGTGTGTGTTTGTGCGTGCATATGTATTTTTGTGTGTGTATTTATGCACGTTAATTTGCTTTCATCGATGTGTGTGTTTTTCATCCATGTGTGGTCTATGTGTGTATTTGTGTGAGTTTCTATGTGTGTGTGCAGGCATATATGCTCACAATTATATGCATGACTATGTGTGTATGCATGCATAAGTGTGTAGATGTGTGTGTGTGTGTGTATGGTTAAGCATGCATGTGTGTGTGTGTGTGTGTATGTGTATGTGTGAATATTTCTTTGTGTGTGTATGCATGTGTATGTGTGTGCATTTATGTGTCCATTTATGTGTGCATTTGCAAGCATGCATATATTTTTGTGTGCATCTACACACACAGATTTTATATCTGTTTGTGTAGTGATAGGTGTGGGAGTAGGTGAATGTGCATATATGTATGTGTCTATGTTTGTGTGTGTGTGCCTACTTTTTTTATATGTGCATGCATGTGTGTGAATGTATTCATGTGTGTATAGGTTTTGGTTTGAGTGTGTGTGTGCTTGCATGTGCGTGTGCATGTGCACGTAGGCACATGTGGGTGCTCATGCATGTATCTCTTATTGTGTGTGTGTGCATGTTTGCATGCATATGTGTATGCATTAGAGTTTGTGCATGTGTTTTTGTGTGACTGAGCTTGCTTGTGCCTTTATGTGTATGTGTGTGTGCCTACAAACATGTACAAGTGTGTAAGCATGTGTATGTTTTTGTGTGTGTAGATTTGTGTGTGTGTGTGTGTGCATGTATCTGTGTGTGTGCAAGGATGTGCATGTTAGCAAGTATAAAAGTATGTGTGCACCTACATGTGCAATCATGTGTGTGTGTGTGTATTCGTGTCATAAGTGTGTGTTGGTGTTTGTGATTACATGTTTGAGCAAGTGTGTGTGCATGAATGCATGCATGTGTAAGCATTTTTGTGTTGGTGCAAATGGGCACATATGTGTGCATTTGTGTGTGTGTGTGTATGCATGTGTGTGCAAGTTTGTGATTGTGTATGTGTGTTTGTGCTTGTATGTGTGAATATGTGATTATGTGCACTTAGTGTACATGTTTGTGTATGCCTATGTGTGTATGTATTTGTTCACATTTGTGTATGCATGTGTGTGCTCGTGTGTGCTAGTGCAACTATCTCTATTCATTTCTATGTGTGTTTTAGCATGCATGTCTATGTGTTTGTATATGGGTGTGACTACATGCATGAGTATTTTTGCACGTGTGTGTGGACATGTGTTTGTATATGTGCTTGTAGATGTGTGTATATGTTTGTATATGAGTGTGTGTGCGAGTTTGTGTGCATGTGAATGCATATGTGTGTACGTGTTTGTGAGTACGTGTGTGCATTTGTGCTTTTGTGCATGTGGGGGTGAATGTGTTCTTTTTCATGTGTGTCTATTTGCATGTGTTTGTAAGTGCACGCTTATATGTGTGAATGTGTATGTGCAAGTGTGCATGTGTGCATGCAAGCAAGCACATGTGTATGGGCATGTTTGTGTGTCCATGCATGCATACACATGTGTATATCCATGTTTGTGTGTGTATATACATGTGTGTGTGTGTGGGTGCATGTCATGTTTTTGTGTGCGTGCATGCGTGTATGTACACAAATGTGTGTTTATGGGTGTGGGTGTGTGTGTTTTATATGTGTTTGCACATGTGTCTTTACGTGTGTGTGTGTGTGTGTGTGTGAATGTGTTTGTGTATGTGTGTGCATGTGTTTGTGTATGTGAGCATATTTTTAGGTGTGTATGCATGCACTTATGAATATGTTTATGCCTGTGTGTGTGTAGGAGAGTGATTTATGCATAGACACATGTATATGTGTTTGTGTGTGTATGTGTTCTTATTCATTTGTGTTTATGTGTGTGATTATGTAAGTGTTGTTTCTGGGTGTGTATGCATAGGCATCTACATATGACCCTATGCATGTGCATCTATCTTATAATGTGTTTACGTCAGTGTGCATGTGCTTATATGCTTGCATTTATGTATTTATGTGCACATTTTTTTGTACATTTGTGTATGTGTGCATGCATGTGTTTAAGTATAAGTCTGTATGGGTGTGTGTGCATGTTTGTGTTTCTTTATGTGTGTGTGTGTATGCATGTGTGTGCTTGTTATTGTGTGCATGGGTGTGTACATGTGCATGCATGTGTGAGTGTATAAGTGTGTGTGTGCGTGTGTGCTTCTATATGTGTTTGTGTGCACATGTGTGTGTTATTTGTGTGTATGTGTATGTGTGTCTTTGTCCTTACATGCATGTGCATGCATGTGTACATGTGCTTGCGAGTGGGACTGTGTGTTTATGTGCATGTGTGTTTGTATGAATGTGTGCATGCATGTGGAAGGGCGTGTGTGAGCATTCATGCACATGTGTGCATGCCTGTGTGTTTGTATGGGCATGTGTATGCATGTGTGTGTGTGTGTACATGTATGTGCTTCTTTGTATCTATGTGTGTATTCATGTGCATGCCTATACAGACATGCATGTGTGTGTGCACGTTAGTGAGCTAATATCTATGTGTGTGTGTGTGTAGCAATTAGCTTATGTGCCTATGAGTGTGATGTGCATGTGTGTATGTGTGGTTATGCATGCATGTACATATGCAAGTGTGTTCATCATTATGTATGTGTGAATGCAAGTGTGTGTGTGTATGTGTGCTTGCATGTATTTTTACATGTGTGTCCATGTGCATATGTAGTTGGGTGTGTGTGCATGAGACTGTGGGCATGCATGTCTGTGCATAGGAGTATGTGTGTGCTAATGGAAGGGCATGTGTGTGTGCACACATATGAGTGTGTGTGTGTGTGTGCATATTTATGTGCATGTATGTATGCTTATATGTGTCTACGTATGTGCTTATATGTGTGTGGAGTGTGTCCATATGTTTGCATGTGTGTCCACATTTGCACATGTGTGTGTGTGTGTTTATGCATGCATGCACATATGTGTCATTGCATGTGTAAGCTTCTATTTGTATATGTTTCTATGTGTGTGCCTTTGGGTATGCATGCATGCATGAGCATATACAAGTATTTGCTTATGTGTTTGTTTGTATTTGTTCCTACATGTGTGGGTTTTCGTGTGTGGTTCTACATGTGTAGCTATGTGTACATGTCTACACATGTGTTCTTGTGTGTGTGGGTGAGTGAGAGCATGCATGTGTGCAAGAATGTTTATCCATGAGTGCATGCTTACGTGTGTGCATGCATGTATGTGTCTATGTTTTTGTGCATTTTTTGCTAATGTGTGTTTATGTGTACGTGTGTGCATATGTGTGTGCCAGGGTGTATTAATGTGCATGTATGTGCATGTATATGTGTGTGTGGTTATGAGTGTTCATGTGCATGTGTATGTGCACATGTCTATTTGTATGCCTCTGCATGTGTGTCTACATGTGTATGAGTGTGCATGCGTGAATGTGTGTGAATGTATATTCTTATGTGCTTGTTTGCTTGTGTATGTGAGCACATGCGTGTGTATGTGTGCATGTACTTGAGTGAGATCATGTGTGTGTGCTTGTGTTTATGTGTGTACTTGTTAATGTGTGTATGCTTGCATTCATGTGTTTGTCTTCATGTGTGTGTGCATGTGTGGGCATTTCTACACATGTGTTTGTGTTCATGCACATGTATGTAAGTGCTTGTGCATGTGTTAGTGGGTGCATGTGTGCATGTATGCTTGCTTTTATATGTATGTGTTTGTAAATGAGAGGGCATGTTTATGTGAGCATGTGTGTTTGATCTTCTATGTGTTTATGTGTGTGAGTTCCTTTCAGCATGTGCATTTGCATGCATATGTGTGTGTGCATGTGTGTGCATGAATTTGTGCCTATGTGTGCAAACATGTGGTGAGTGCATGCATGTCTATACATGTTTGCATGTGCTTTGAGTGCATGTGCATGTGTAAGTGTGGGTATGTGTGTGTGTGTGTTTGTATGCATGCATGTGTGTATTCATGTGTGTATATGTGTGCTTGCATGTGTGCTTGCATGTGTGCTTGCATGCGTGTTTGCATGTGTGTACCTATGTGTGTTTTGTATGTGCATGTGTATTTACGTGCATGAGTGTGTGTAGCTGTGTACATGTAGTGTACGTGTCTATGGGTTTGCATGCATGTGCATGTCTATTACATGTTTACATGTCTAGTGCATGCATATGTGTGAATTTGTGTGTGTGCATGTGTATGTATTTATCTAGATTTGTGTATGTGGATATATGTGTGTGCATGTTGTGTGTTAATGCATGCATGTCTATGTGGTTACATGTCTACATGTGTGTGTGAGTGTCCATGTTTATTTTTGTTTGTCTACATGTGTGTATGAATGTGTGAGCATAGGCATGTATGTGTGTGTCTACATATGCCTAAGTTTATGTGCAAGTTAGTGCATGTGTTTGTGCATGGGTGCCTATGGGCTTGTGTGCAAGTGCAGTAACATAGGTGTCTAATTGTGTGTGTGCATGTGTGTATGTGTGTGCGTGTGTGTGTGCATGTGTTTGTATGCATTAACACGTGTGTAAATGTGTGTGTGTATGTACATGCTTGCATGCTTTTTTGTGTGACCACATGTGCTCATGTACATGCTTTCTTATGTGTTTCTATGTGTTAATGTGCACATGTGCATATGTGGGTGCATGCTATCTTGTGTTTGTGTGCATGCACCCATGTGTGTATATGGGTGTTTGTGTATGTATATGTGTGCATGTGCATGTGGGTATTCATTTTTGTGTATATGTGTATATGTTTGGGCGTGTGCTTATGCACTCAAATGTATGTATGCATGCATGCATGTGCATAAGTGTGATCATGTGCTTATATCTCCATGTGTATGCATGTGTGTGCATGTGCATGTGATTATGCATGGGTGTGTGTGCATGTGTGCATACGTGTGTGCATGTGCATGTGTGTCCACATGAATGTGTTTGCATGTTCTTGTGCATGTGTGTGTGTATCTGTATATGTATGTGTGCATTTTAATGTGTTAGTATGTGTATATGTTCCTGTGAGCATGTCTACATGTGTGCATACATGTGCAAGCATTTGTGTGCTTGCATATATTTTTATGTGTGTGTATATGTGCACATATGTGAATGTATGTGTGTATGCATGCATGTCTATTAGTGTTTGTGTTCACATGTCTATGTATGTGTGTCTGTGTGTATTTATGCATGCACTCAAGTGAGTGTGCATGCATGTGCAAGTGTGTATATACGTGTGTACATATTATTGTGGGTGCCCGTGTGCATGCATTTGCATGTGTGCATGTGTTCATGCATGTGTCTATATATTTGTGTGGATGTTGTGCACATGTGTGTGTTCATGTGCTTGTGCATGTGTGTACATGTGTGCATGCATCTATGTACGTATGTGAATATATGCATGTGCTATGTACGTGTGCATGTGTGTATGTGCATTTTCACTAGCATATGCATGTGTGTGTAAGTGCACGCATGTGTATGTGTGTGTGTGTGTTTGCAAATGTGTGTCTATGCATGTGCTTTTTTATATGTGTATATACATGCACATGAGTGTGTTTGTGCATTTATATGTGCATGCATTGGCATGCATGGTGCATGTCTGTGTGTGTGTGTGTGTCTATTTGTGAGCATTTATATGTGCACCTTTGTATGTGTCCAAGTTTGTATTCTTTGTGTGTGTGTGCATATGAATGTGTATGTGTACGTGAGTCTATGTGTGTATCTATGTGTGTGCATGAGTATGCATTTAAATGTGCTTATGTGTTTGAGTGCACACTTGCATGTGTGTGTGTTTGTGTGTTTGTTTGTGTGTGTGCATGCATGAGCATCCATGTGTGTTTATGTGCATGTGAGTGTGCAAGTGTGTGCATATTTATGAGCCTTTACGTGAGTGTGTCTTTCTATGGTTGTGCATGTGTTTGTGTATGAGTGCATATGCATGTGTGCATGTGTGCATCCACATACATCTTTGTATCCATGTCTGTGTGTGAGGGTCTACATGTGTGTTTGTGTGTATGTGTGCATGTGTGTATTTGTGTGTGTACATGTGTGTGCATGTATGTGTGTACGTGCATGCATCTTTGTTCTTGTGTGTGTGTGAGTGTTGGTGGGTGTGTGTATGTGTGCATTTTTGCATGTGTGCAACCTTGTCTTTATGTATTTGTGTATGGGTGTGTATGTGTGTATGTGTGGTATGAGTTTGTGCAAGTGCATGTGTGTACATATGCATGTGTGCATATGTTCATATATGTGCATGTATGTTTTGTGCATGTCCACATGTGTGTGTGTGTGTTTGTTATGTCTGCATATCTAAGCATGTATAGGTGCTTGTATATGAGTGTGTGTGCATATGTTTATAAGTGTACGTCTCTATTTGTGTGGGTATGTGTCTGTATGCAGGTGTGTAAGTGTTTGTTTTCTTTTGTGTGTGTGTGCAGGTGTAGATGTGCACACAAGTGTGCATGTTTAAGTTTGTGTGTGCGTGTGTGAATGTGCGTGCTTGTTAGGGTATGTGTGTTCATTTTAGTATTTTTGTGCATGTTTTTGTGTGTTTATGCGTGCATGTTTGTTCTTGTTCCTATGTGTGAGTGTGTCTAGGTGTGCAAGTTTTAGCATGTTCTTTTGCAAATGTTTGCATGTTTGTCCATTTGCATTTATGGTTTGCATGTTTTATGTGTATGTATATATGTATGTGTGCTGGTGTGTGAGTGTGTTTGTGTGTATCAATATATGTTTGTATGTGTGCTTGTGTTGGTTATTTTGTCTACATGGGTGCTTGTGTGTGCATATGCATATGTGAGTTTTTGTACTTGTTTGTGTGCATGAGTGCATACTTATGTGTATGTGCACGTGCATTCAGGCGCATGTCTACATGTACGTGTATGTGTGTGGGTGTGTGTACATGAGCATGCGTGATTGTTTTTGTGTCTTTTTGCATGCATATGTGCTTGTTTATTTGTGTGTGCACACATGTGTGTGCTTATTTGTATGTGTTATGCACGTGTGTGTGTGTGTGTGTGTGTGATTGTATGTTTGTGCATCTACAAGTGCATGCATGTGCGTGTGCAGTTGTGTGTGTGTGTGTGCACATGCATGCATGTGCGTGTGCAGTTGTGTGTGTGTGTGTGCACATGCATGCATGTGCAAACAGGGGTGTGTGTATGTGAGTGAGCGTGAATGTTTTTGTGTCTTTTTGTATGCATAAGTGCTTGTTTATTTGTGTGTGCACACATGTGTGTGCTTATTTGTATGTGTTACACACGTGTGTGTGTGTGTGTGATTGTATGTTTGTGCATCTGCATGTGCATGTGCAGTTGTGTGCGTGTGCACATGCATGCATGTGTGTGTATATGCTTATGTGCATATGCATGTGGATGCATGTTACTTTATATGTGTGCATTGCTCATAGGTGTGTGTGCATGTCTATGTGTGAGTGTAGCTCTGTGTGTGGCTATTCGTGTGCTCGTGTTTGCCATGTGTGTGTGTGTGTCTACATGCATGAGCAAGTGTATACTTGTTTATGTGTTGCATATTTATGGGTTCTATGTGTGTGTGCATGTGTATGCATGCATGTTTGTGTGTTTGTTTCCTTTTTAGTATGTGCATGGTCGTGTGTGTGTGCTTGTCTATAGATCTATGTGTGTGTGTGGGTACATCTACATACACATACTTGCGAATGTGTATGTGGTGTGTTTTGCATGTGGGTGCATACGGGTGTTTGTGTGTGTGTGTATGTGCATGAGTGAGAGCATATGTGTGCACATGCAAGCACAAGGTGTGTGAGAGCATGTGTGTGTATGTGTGCATGTCTGCATGTACAAGGATGTGATTATGGATGTGTCCACCTATGTACATGTGCATGCAAGTTTTGGTATTTTTGTGTGAGCGTGTGCATAAGTGCATGTGTTTATGAGTACGTGTGCATGTGTGCACATGCATGTGTGCATGGGAGTGCATACATGTGTATGTGTGTGTGTATAAGTACACATATGTGTGTGTGCAAGCACTCTGTGTGTAGGCTAGAGCACACACATATGTGTCTGCATGCAAATGCATGTGATTGCAAATATGTGTGTGTATGTGCATGTATGTGTGTGTGTGTGTGTCTATTTATGCATGTATGTGTGCATGTACATGTGTGTGTATATGTTTATGTATACAAATATAAGTGAGAGATTGTATCTACAATAGTGCATATGTGTGTGTGCATTTCTCTTTCTGTGCTAGTATGGGTATGTGCATGTGTTTGTCTTTTGTTGGTATGTTAACTTCTTTTTGTGTGTAAGTGCATGTGTGTGTATGAGTGCATGCATGCAAGTGTGAATGTAAGTGTGTGTACGTGTCCGAGTTGCTTCATATGTCTGTGTGTGTGCACAGAAGTATGCATGGGCATGTCTGTGCCGACATGTGTGTGTGTGCATTTGTGCGTATTTAGGCATGTATGTTTCTATGGATGTGTGTGTGTGTATGTACTTGTATATGTGTACATGTATATGTGTGCATGTGCCTATGTGTGTGTGTGTGCGCGCATTTTTCTTTATGTAGACATGTGTGTGTATGTGAGTGTGTTCATGTGTATATGGATGTGTTTGCATGTCTGTACAACCATTTGTACCCAAGGTTGTATATGTGTATATGTGTGCATACATATGTTTGTTCTTGTCTCTTTGTGTGTGTCTGTGGTTCCATGTGTGTGTGATAGTGTGTGCATATGTGTGTATGTTCTTATGCATGTGTTTTTATATATGTTAATGTGCATTTTTATTTTTTTGCAAGTCTATGTGCATGTGTATATACGTGTACGTACATGCACAAGTGAATTTAGGTCTGCTTGTGCATGCATGTATGTGCTTTTTTCATTGATGGAAGTGTGCCAACTTGTGTGTGTGTGTATGTGTTCATGTATATGAGTGTGCATGTATGTGGGTGCATGTTTGTGAGAGTATGTAATTTTGTGTGTGTGTGTGTAGGTGTGCATAAGTTAGCCTATGTGTGTGTACTTGAGTGTGTGCATGTGTGTGTACAAGCATGCACAAGTGAAAGTGTCTGTGTGTACATGTTCATGTGTGTAAGTGTACGTGTGCATGTGTATGCATAGGTACATGTGTGTGGGTGTGTGTGTGCATGGGTACATGTGAGTGCATGCATTTGTGTGTGCATGCATGTTTACATATGTTTATGCTTTTAGGTGTCTATGCATTCTTTTATATGTGTGTGTGTGTGCATGTTTATGTGTGTGTCTGTGTGTACATCTATATGCATGTATGTGTATGCATATGTGGTATAGTTGTCTGCATGTCTATGCATGTATGTTTTGGAGCTTGTTTAGGTGTGTTTATATGGATGTGTGTGTAGTCCTATGTGTGTGATTGTGTTTGCATGCACATACCTGCATGTTTGGCTCTTTATGTGCTTTTTGTATGTGTTCAAGCATGATTTTGTTAGTGTGTGCATTTGAGTGAGCCTGTGTATGTGTGTATGTGTGCATGTGTGTTTTTTCATGTATGAACATGCATATGTGTGCTTGTGTGTATATGTTTATGTCAGTGTATGTGTGTTTATGTGTGCAGGTGTGTGTTAGTTCTAGTGTGTGTGTGTGTATACATGTGTGTGTACATGTTTTTGTCTATGTGCATGTGTGTGTTTATTTGTGTGTGTATGCATGCATGTGTTTCTGTGCATGTGGCTAAGTGTGTGCACAAGTGCATGTAGATATCCATGCTCACAAGTACGTAAGTGTTTGTGATTATAGATTTATGCATGTGTGTATGTTTACATGTGCGTGTGTGTGTGTTTGTGGTTGTGTGTACATATGAGTGTATGTGTAGGCATAAGTGTGTGTGTGTGTGTGTGTGCATATGTGAGCATGTGTATATGTGTGTACATGTGTGTGTGTGTTTGTGGTTGTGTGTACATATGAGTGTATGTGTAGGCATAAGTGTGTGTGTGTGAATGTGCATATGTGAGCATGTGTATATGTGTATACATGTGTGTGCATGTGTGTGTGTGTGCATCTATGTGCATGCATGCATGTGCATGTGTGCATGTGTGTGTGTGCTCATGCACACATGTTTGTGCATGTGTGAGCACATGCACAAGTGTTTGTATATGTTTATGCATTAATGTGTGTGTGTGCATATGTGTGTGTGTCTATATGTGCATTGGCATGTATGTGTGTGTGCCTATCTATGAGAGTTTATGTGTACATGTGTGTATGTCGACATGTGTGTTTACTTATTTGTGTGTGTGTGTGCATTCTTATGCATGTGTATGTGTGTGTGTGTATGTACATGTGTGTGTGTTTGTGTAAGAGTCTGCTTGTGTGTATGTTAGTGTGTGTTTGCATGCTTATGCATGTGTGTGCATACATTTGCATTTGAGGTATGCCTATGTGCATTTGTCACATTTCTGTCTTCCTCTATGTTTGCTTGCATGTATTTTTGGGTGCTTGTACATGTGCTTCTATGTTTGCCTGTGCATGTGTTTTCATAGGTGTGCATATGTTCATGTTTTTACATGTGTACGTGCATCTGTGACTATGTGTGTGTTTGCATGTATGTGTGTGCATATGGGTATATTTTTGTGTGCATGCATAAGTGAGTATATGATTGTGTGTGGGTTGTTGTGTTTCCATGTTTGAGTGTAAATGTGTGTGTGTATGTATGCATGTGTTTGCTATTAAAGTGTGTATGCACATGTGTGGATGTGGGTGTGGGTGTGCATGTGTATCTCAAAATATGAGCCTGCATGTGTGTGTGCATGTGCACTTGTTTATCCTTGTGTGAGTTTGTATGTGTGCATGTGTATCTATGTGTGTCTGTGTGCATGTGCATGCATATTTCTATGTATATGTGTGTGTGGGCATATGTGTTAGTGTGAGTACATTAATGTGAATGCGTGTATGAGTATATGTGTGATAGGGCATGTGCATCTATGTGCATGTATTTGTGTGTCAACGTGTGTGTCATGTGTGCATGCATGTGTATGTGTGTGTGTGTACACACACGTGTATAAGGTGCATGTGCATGAGTGCATTTGCATACATGTGTGGGGGCATTTGTGTGTGCACGTGTGCATTCCTGCATGTGTTCATTTGTGCTTATGCGTGCATGAGTGCGTGCATTGGTGCATGCTCTTGTGCATGTGTATGCTTATGTGAGTGCATGTGTGCATACATGTGTGTGCGTGTGTGCATGTTTGTGTGCTTTTTTTTTTTTTAATAACGTCCCTTTTTCTTATTACTGATAGAAATATTACATAAGACCCAGTCTCCTAAGAAGGAGACTTTCAATGCCAAGGAGTTTCCCAGCTCACATGTGGTACATAGAAATTAAGAAAATTTGGACTTCCCACTGAAACTTGTCTGGCCTACAGCATGTGCCTGAGAAGAGTGCCGCATTCCTTGTCTTCCAAGCAAACCAACATATTGCTGCTGGAATTGAAAATGCAAGTGATTTGAGAGAGGATTTGCATGACCACCAATGTTGCACCAGCTCAAGGAGATTAGTTTGATCATAGACCTCCAGGGTACGGCCAAACCACTGCCAAGTTGGGTATACCATACGACAGCGCCAAAAGATATGTTCCATTGTGTCCACGTCGGGGCAGAAAGGGCATTTCGGCGCCAGTGAGATATTCATCTTTTGTAAGTTCAAAGGAAGAGGCAGCGCATTGTTGAATAGGCACCACATGAAGATGGAAACCTTTTTCGGAATTCTAGAATGCCAAAGGAGTCGATTATCATAATGCTTGGGAATGGAAGGTAACGTCATCTTGCTCAAGATGTCATAGGCTGCTGCAAAGGAAAATCCTCCATACGGGTCCGAGCATTTATCAAGCCATCCCACCAAACCACTTAATTCATCCACCAAGTTCAAACCAAATGGAACTAAGCCAAGAATCTGGTCCAGCTCCGAACCGGAAACGCCAAAATGTGTGTGCATGTTTGTGTGCATGCATGTGTGTAGGTGTTTGTGTGCATGTGCATGCACATGCATGTGTGCTTGTATGCATATGTTCAAGTTCATGGGGTGCAAGTATGTGTCTTTGTGTGTGTGTATGAGTGAGTATATTTGTATGTAGGTGCATGTTCTTATGTGCATGTACATGTGTGTGTGTGTTTGCTTGTGTGTGAATATTTGAGTGCATGATTTTGTATGTGTGTGTGTGTGCATGAGTCCATGTAGGCATATAAGTGTGTTGCTTCTCTATATGTATGTGTGTCTATGTCTTATGCATGTGTGTGTACATCTGTATGGGTGTGGTTGTCTATGTAGTTGTGTGTCCTCATGTGTGTGTGTGTGCACATGTATGCTTGCTTATGTTTTCTTATAAGGGTTCATGTGTGCTTTTTTGTGTGTGTATGTTCCTATGTGTCTATGTGTGTGCATGCATGTGTATTTGTGAGTGTATGTGTATTTATGTGGCTATATGCATATATGTATGCATGGCTATGCTTATGCATGTGCATACATCTATGTGTGTGCCAATGTGTATGTGAATATATTTACATGTGTGTGCATGTATGAGCGGGTTTGTGTGCATATTGGTGTGTGTGTGTTTGCATGAGTGTGTGCATGTGCATACATGATGTGTGTGTCAGCTAGTGCATTGGTGCATATTTGTGTTCAGGTGTGTGTGTGTGTGTGCTTAAGTGTGCATGTATGTGATTGTGTATGCTTGTGCATGCCCACATGTGTGTAAGCTTGCACATGTCTATGCATGTGAGAGTGCATGTGTGCACATGTGTGTGTGTGGATTTATATGGGCATGTGTGTTAGTGCACATGCATATGTGTGTGCTTGTGATCACATGTGTGTATGCATGCATTTGCATGTACAAGTGTGTGTGTGTGTACACATGTCTTTATTCATGGATATTTATGTTCATGTGTGTGGTTGCATGTTTATGTGTGTGTATGTCCATGTTTGTGTTTGTGTGGGTGTGCATGTATGTGTCTATGTATGTGCTTGCATGTGTGTGTATGTGTATGTGCATATGTGTGTGTGCATGTGTGATTAATCATCTATGTGCATTTTCTAGTGTGAGTGTCTGCATGAGTGTGTAGTGCATTCATATGTGTGTATCTGTATGTGCTTGTGCTTATGTGTGCATTTGTGGTTGTGTGTGTGTGTTCACGTGCATGCATGCATCTATGTGTATGCATGGGTGTCTACATGTGCTTTTGAATGTGCGTTTATGTGTGTGTGCATGCATGCGTGAGCAATGGTGCATCTATGTATGTATATGTTTGTGTGATTGTGTGCATGTGTGTGCATGCATGTCTATGTGTTTGATGTGTGTAGGTCAATGGGCATACCTGGGTGCATGTGTGTGCATAAATGTGTTCATATGTGCACATGTGAATGAGTGTGTTCATGTACATGTCTGTGTTTGTGTGTCAATTTGTGTGCACATGTGTATGTTCATGTGTGTGCATGTGTTTATGTGTACATATGTGTATCTATGCATGTTTACAAGCATGTGTGATCATTTGTGTGTATGTGCGTGTGTGTCCTTGTGCTAATGTGTGCGTTCATGTGCATGCACATTTTTAAGTTTATATACGTGTGTGTGTGTGTGCATATGTATGTACATATGTGTATGTGGGTGTACCTATGTGTGTGCATGTGTATGTTTGTGCATGTTGTGTGTCTATCCACAACTATTTTTGTGTGTGTGTGCATCAATGTGTGCATGAGCATGTGTATTTCTGCATATGTGTGTGTGCATGTGCACATATACGTGTATGTGTTTGCATGTGCATGTGAATGTCCATGTTTGGATGTGTGTTGGTGCATGTGGGTGTGTGTGTGTGTTCGTGTGTGCATGTGTTTGTGTGTCCATAAGTGTGTGTGAGTGTGTGTGTCTGTGTAAGAGTATATGTGTGTTCTTATCAGTGTGCTTCATTATTTTGGTGAATGTGTGTGCTTATTCGTGTGTATGTGTGAGCATGTGTGCATGCGTGTGTGTGTGTGTGTTCTTGTTTGTTTTCATGTCTTTGTGTGCTTCTGTGTATATGTGTGTGTATGTTTTTGTTTGCATGTCTTTGTGTGTGTCTACATTTATGCATGTGTGTGTATGGATTTATGTGCATGTGTGTGTATGGATTTATGTGCATGTGTTTAAGCTTGTGTGTCTAATTATTTGTACTTGTGTATGTGCATATATGTGTGTATCTAACTATGCAAGAATGTGTCTATGTACATCTGTGGTCATACATATTTGTATGTGTCAGTGTGTGTATGCATGTGTGTGTGAGTACCAGTGTGTGTATCTTTTTTTTTTACATGTGCATGTGTGTGTGCATGTTTGCATGTATGTGTGTGTGTGTGTGTGCATATGTATCATGCATGTGTGAGTGCATCTATGTGCACTTGTGTGCATGTGTGTATGAATGTGTGTGCATGCACATGTGTGTATGTGAATGCATGTATGTGTTTGTACAAGCGCTTAAGTGTGTTTTCTATGTTTGTTTATGTCTGTCCAAGCAAGTGTATGTGTATGCATGAGTGTGTTAGTCTATATGTGATGTGTGGGTGTGTTTGTGTGTAGGTGCTTGCATGTGTGTACATGTATGTGTGCATGTGTACATGTATATACATGTGTGTGTTTGTTTGCATATGAGTGCATGCATATGCATATGCGTGTTTGTATGAGGGTGTGTATGCATGTGCATGCTTCCGTCTATCTTTGTTTGTGTGCCTGAGTGGCTACATGTCTATGAGCTTGTGTGTGATTACCTATGCATGTGTGTGTTTGCATGTATGTGTATGTGCATTTGATTGTGCATTCATGTGCATGCGTGTGCATGGATGCATGCTTGTGTGTGTCTCCATGCATGTTTGCCTATATGTGTGCATTGTGTGCACATGTGTTCTCGTGTGCATAAGTGTGTGGGTTCATGTGTGTGCACATGCCATACAAGTGTGCTAGAACATATGTACATGTGTTTGTGTTGGTCGGTGAGTACATGTGTGTGCATGTATTTGTGTATATATTTGCTTCAATGTGTGTGTTTCTGTGTGTATGTTTGCATGTATGGGTGTATGCTTGTGTGTGTGTGTGTCTCTACACATAAGCATAAGTGTGTGTGTGTGTGTCAGTGTACATGTTTCTAAGTCCATGTCCATTCGTGTGTGTGCACATTCATTTTTGTGCACACTCATGTGTGTATACCTATGCTTGTATGTGTGCATATGCTCATGCTTGTGTGTGTTTGTGTGTGTTTTTGTGCATCTATGTGTGTGCATTTATGTGTGTGTGTGATTGTCTATGCATGTGCATGTATGCTTGTCTTCGTATGTATGAACAAGTGCTGGCATGTGCATGTATGGGCCAGTGCATGCATTTGTGTGTGCTTGTGTATGTGTGTGTGTTCCTATACACATTTGCGTGTTTGTGGGTGTGCGAGGATGTGCCAGTGCATACATATGGGTACATGTGGGTATGAGCGAGTGTGCATGTCTGCACCAGTACATGCATTTGTGCATGTTTGTGTTTGTGCGTGTGTGAGGATGTGTGGTTACATGCTTGTGCATGCATGTGTGTGCATGTGGGTGTGAGTGAGTGTAGGTATATGTATTTTCATGTGCATGTGTATTTGTTTGTCAATCCTTGTTCATGTGTGCAATCATGTGCTTTATGTGTGTGTGTTTTTATGTATGTGTGCATGTCCATGTGAATGTGTGTGTCTGCACATCTATGTGTTTGTCTGTGCATGTGCATTAGTTGTGTGTGTTTCTGTATGTGGGGACATGTGTGCGTGTGTGCATATTGGTGTGTCTGGCTACATGCATGTGTGCAAATGAGCATGCATTCATGTGCATATGTGTGCGTGAGTTTGTGGCTATGTGTGTGCTTGGGTGGGTGTGTTTAATCATGTGTGTATGTGTATTTATGTGTGTGAACAAGCATGTATGCATGAGTGAGAGTTTGTGTGTGCAAATGCATATGTGTATGCACTGTGCACTTATGTACGAGTGTGGGTACGTGGGTGCGTACACACTCATGTGCATGTGCATTTGTGCATGCATGTTTGCATGTGTATGCGTATGTTTGCACACATATTTTTATGTGTATTTATGTGTGCATTTGCATGCATACGTGTGTCTATGTGTATATGTTTATGCCTATCTATGTTCATCTGTGCATATTTATGTGTGTGTATGAGTGTATGCATGCACCAATGTGTGCACGTGCATGTGTTTGTGCATTTGTGTGCGTGCATTTGTCTATGCATGTGATTGTGTGTCTATGTGTACATGTGCATACGCATGAGTACGTGAACATGTGTGTTTTTGTGCATGTGTGTGTGTCTGCATATGCATATGTCTGTGTGCTCATGTGTTTGTGTGTGCACATGTGTGCATGTATGCATGTTTGTGTGTATGCAAGTGCATGAGTGGCTGTGTGTGCATGAGTTTGTTTGTGGATGTGTGTGCATATTGAACTCTATGTGTGGGTGTGTGTGCATGTGTGTGCATGCACATACATGTGTGTGCATGTGCATGTGTGTGCGTGTGTGCATGTGCATATGCATGTAATTTTTCATATATTTGTGCATATGTGTGTGTTTGTATTTACGTGTGTGCATAACTTTTTCACATATTTGTGCATATGTGTGTTTTTGTATGTGTGTGCACACCTATGTGTGAGTGTGCCAATGTGTTTTTCTATGTGTGAGTCAATGTATATGAGTATATGTGTGTGTGTTTATGTGTGTGCATTTGTGTGTACATGTATCTGTGTGAATGTGTGTATGTTTGTGTGTTTGTGGGCATGCTTTTAAGCTTGTATATTTGTTTGTGCACATGTATGCATTTGTGTGTGTGTGTAGGTTGCATGTCCATGTGTTTGCATGTTCTGTCGATGTGAATTTACATTTATGCATGTGCATCTATTTTTGTGTACCTACATGTGTGCTTGTATATGTGTTATTATGTAAACGTCTATGTGTGTGTGTTCCTATGCATGTGTGTGTGTGTGTTTGTGCACATGTATGTGCATGTGCTTATGCAAGCATATGAGTGCGGATGTGTGCATGGGTGCATGTGCGGGTGAGTGTGTGCATGCATGTATGTTTGTGTGTGTGCTTATGAGTATGTTTCCATGTGTGTATATTTGCAAGAGTGTATACCTATGTGTGCATGATTGGGTCATGACCACATGCCATGAGCATGTGCAAGAATGCATGTGCATGTGTATGCATGTTTGTGTAGGATGGGCATATGCATATGCATAAGTATGTGTGCATGTGCACATGTTTGTGTGTGTGCATGCATATGTCTACATGTTTGTGCCTATGTGTGTGAATGTGTGTCTTATGTTTGTGTCTATATGAATGTATCTGTGCACCTATTTAT
Source organism: Vanilla planifolia (assembly GCA_023846275.1). Classification (NCBI taxonomy): domain Eukaryota; kingdom Viridiplantae; phylum Streptophyta; class Magnoliopsida; order Asparagales; family Orchidaceae; genus Vanilla; species Vanilla planifolia. The sequence goes on from JAIUJO010000294.1 coordinate 603,896, forward strand.
GCCTATGCATGTGTGTTTATGCATCTATGTGTGTGCATTTTTTTGTGTATACAAATGTGTGTGAATGTGTGTGTGCACGTGCACATATGTGTTTTTATGCATATGTGTGTGCACATGTGTTTATGTGTGTGCATGTGTGTTTATAGGTGTGTGCTAGTGTGTATGTAAGTGCATTATTGGTTATGTGAGTGTGTGAGTTTGTGTATAGATGTGTGTGCATGTGTGGGTGTGTGTGAGGATGTGCATGCATATGTGTGTGCATGTGTGCATGTACATGCACATTCATGTGTGTGGGCATTAGCATGTGTATGTGTGTGAGCTTGTGCATGTGTTTTTTCATGTATGTGCTTTTGTCTTTTTGTATATGCATGTGTGCAGTCTTGTGTGTGAGTGTGCCATTGTGTTTGTGTGTGTATGTGCATGTATGTGTGTATGTGTGTGTGTTTTTGTGTGTTTGTATACATGTATGTGTGTGTGAGTACATATGTATATGTATGTCTATGTGCATATGTGTGGGTTTATGTGTATGTTTATATGAGTGTATTTGTGCATGTGTACGTGCATTTATGTGTGTGTGTGCGTGTTTGTATGTATGTTAATGTGCATTGGTACATGTGCATGTATTTGTGTATGTGTGTGTGATTATATGTGATCCTATCTATGTACATATGCTTATGCCTATGCAGATGCATGTGTGTGCATGTCCATGTGCGTGTATGTGTATATACTTATCCATGCATGTGCATGTGTGCTTGGTGCATGTCTGCGTGTGTGTGCATGCATTTTTGATTGTGTATGTTTGTGTGTTTATATGTGTGTATCTATTTATAAGTTTGTACCTATGTGTGCATGTGTTCTTGTGTGTATGAATGTTTGGGTCATGTCTACGTGACATACAAGAGTGCAAGCATGACTGTGCATATGTAATCGTGTTTGCATGGGTGTGGGCATGTGCTATGTTTGTGTGTGTGTGTGTATGTGTGTGTGCATGTATGTGTGTGTATCATTGCAAGCATGTGTGGATGTGTTTGCAAGGGCATGTTATTTTTGTGTACATGTGCACACACATGGGTTTATGCATGTTTTAGTGTGTGTTGTGTATGCATTTCTTCTTAGTTGCATGTGTGTGTGTGGCTATACAAGTGTGCATGTGTGTGAGCATGTGTATGCCCATTTTTGTCTTTATGCATGTATATGTGTGTGTGTTTGTATGCACACACGTGTGTGCATCTGTACATGCTCCTTGTGCTCACAAGAGTGTGTTGTGTGCCTGTGCTTACATGTATGAGTTTGTGTGCACGTGTGTGCATGTGTGTTGTTGTGTGTATGCATGTGGGTGCATGCAAGTGAGCTTTGGTGTGTGTTTGTTTGCATGTGCTAGCATGTGTGTATGTGTCAGTCTGTTTATGTGTGTGTGCATGTGTTTTGTGTGTGTCTATGTATTCATGTGTGTATGTGTATGTGTGCATGCAGATGTGTATGCATGTGTGTCTATGTGTGCATGTGTTTATGTGTGTATGATTACATGCATGTGGGCATTTTTGCATGCGAACATGTACATGTGTGTATGCGTGTGTGTGTGGCTAAATGTATATGTGTGTGTGTGTGTGTGTGTTTGTGTGTGTGTGCATATTTGTTTACATTATGCATTCGAGCATGTGCATGTATGGGTGTATGTGCACATGCTTCTGTCAATGTGTGTATATATATATATATATGTGTGTGTGTGTGTGCATGTATTGTTGTGTGCATGCATATTTATGTGTCTTTTTGCCTGTTTGCATGCATATGCTTGTGTTCATCTAACTATGTGTGTTTGTTTGTTTATTTAGCTTTGCATGCTTATGCATGTGCATGTGTGTGCATCTACATTTTTTGTGTGTGTATGAATGTCTATGCGTGTGTGTTGGGTGTGTAGGTATGCATATGTGTGTGTCTTTGTGTAACTATATTCTTGCGTTTGTGTGCAAGTGCATGTGTGTCCATGTGTATGTGCATGCCTTTGTGTGTTCATGTGTTCCTGTGTGTGGTTGTGTGTATGCATGTGCATGTGTGTGTGTGTGTTAGTGCATGTTTATGTGTGTCTATGTGTGCATACAAGCACATGTGTGTGTGTGAGCATCTGTATGTGTCTATGAGTGTATACATGAGTGCCTACATGCCTCCATGTGTGTGTGCATGAGTGTATGTGTGCATATGTGTGCTTTCATGGACACATATTTTTGTGTTCACATGTGTGCATTTGTGAATGCATGAGTGTGTGTGTGGGTGTGTGTTTGTTAATGCATGTGTGTGTGTGTGCTCATGTATGTGTGTGCACATATGTGCATATTTGTGTCCATATTCATCTTTTTGTGCAAGTGCATGTGTGTGTGTGTATGTACATGTATGAGTGCGTGTTTTGCATTGTATACAAATAAGTTCATATGTGTGTGTGCGCATATGTATATGTGTTTGTTGGCATTTGCATTTGTGTGCATGTGTCTGAATGTGTGTACGAGTATGTGTTTGTTTGTGTATGCATGTTTATGTTTGCATGCATGCATCTATGTGTGCATACTTACCCATGTGCATGTGCGTATGTGTGTGATTATACACACATATGTGGGCATGCAGGTGTCTGTGAGTATGTGCATGTGTGTTCATGTGCACATGTGTGTGTTCATGTCTACGTGTATGACTATGTGTGCATGTCTAATGTGTGAGTGCATATGCATGTGTTTGTCTACTTCTGTATCTTTTATGTGTCTCTACATGTGCATGTGTGTGAATGTGTGGATCTGTGTGCATGTATGTGTTCATGTTTGCATGTGTGCATCTATATTTGTTTGTGCATGTGTGTGTGTGTGTGTTTGCATGCTTTTGTATAGGCATGTGTGTGTGCATGTCTGTGTGTGTACATTTTTGTGCATATAGACACATGCAATTGTGTATGTGTGTTAATATGTTTGTGTAATTCAATGTGTGTTTTTTTTATTGTCTGAGTTTGTGTGTATGTTTGTATGAGTGCATTTGCTTGTTTCTTTGTGCATGTGTTTCATAGATGCATAGGCATGCATATTTGCATGTGTGTTCATGCATGCACAATGTGTGTGTTTGCTTGTGCATGTGTGTATACGTTGGTGTATGTATGTGTGTGTGCATGTGAGTCTACAAATGTGTGTTTATGTGTTCTTATGTGTTCTTATGTGTCTTTTGTGATAGTGAGCACATTTGTGCGCATATGTGTTCTTTTCTTGCATATGTGTACATGTGTGGGCATTTGCGTCTTTGACTTGTAAGCCAACATGTGTTTAAGTATGTATCCTTATGTTTGTTCATATGGGTGCATGTGTGCTTCTGTATGTGTGTGCATGTACATGTATGTTTGTATGTGTGTATGTGTGTGTGCATGCATGTGTTTCTCATTGTGGGTGCATGTGTGCATAATTGTATATGTGACAGTGCATGTGCATGTGTGCGTGTGTGTGTGTGTGTACGTGCATGTCATGTGTTCATGCATGTGTATGTTTCTGTACCCAGGCACACTTGCAAATGTGGGTGCATGTGTGTGCCTAATTGCATTTGCATGTGTGTGTGTGTTCATTTGTGTGTGCATATGTGTGTTTTTGTTCTTATACACTTGTGTGCTTGTGCATGCAGGAGTATGTGCATTGGTGCATGCTTGTGTATGTGTGTATATGCATATGTGTGTGCATGTGGGCATATGTGTTTTTATGTGTGGGTGAATCTATGCATGTGCATATGTGCTTGTATGTGTGCATTTATGTACATGTTTACAGTCATGTCTATTTGTGAGTATATATTTTTGTGTGTACATATGTTTGTGTGTGTACTCATTTCAGTGTGCAATTATGTGTGTGAGTGTGTATGTGCACACATGTCCTATGCATACGAATGTGTGCTTTTGTGTGTGTGCATTATGCATGCATGTGTGCATCTATATGTTGTGGCGGTGTGTGTGAGTGAGTCTTTGTGCTTACTTTATGTGCATGAACATATGTTACTTTGCTTTTGTTTACTTATAAGTGTGCATGTGTGTTTGCATGTGCGTTTGTTTGTTTGTGTGTGTGTATGTGTACAAACATGTTCTAGTGTGTGTGTGCATGCGTGTGTGTTTATGAGTGTGGGCACATTTTGTGTGCCCATGTGCATGTGTGTATGTGTATGTCTGCATGTGTGTCTGCATGCACGTCATGTGTATGTACATTTGTATGTGTGTGTATGTCTGTCCATGTGTGTGAATATATGTTTGTACTTGTGTGTGCATGCATGTTTTCATTTTTACATGTGTGTGAGTGCACATGCATGTGCATGTGCTTGTCATTACATGTGTGTGTGTAAGCTTGTGTTTGCTTGTGCAAGTGTATTTGTGTGCATGCACATGTCTTTATTCACACATCTTTATGTGTGAGTGCACATCTCCATGTGTGTGTGTAGGTATGTGTGCATATGTGCATATTTGAGTGTTTGTGCTCATGCATGCTTGTGTGTCTGTGTGTGCATGTGTGCATGTGCACGTATGATTGTGTTCATGCATTTGTTCATGTGGATGTTTGTGTGTGTGTGTATGTGTGTACATGTGTGTGCATGTTTGTGTGCTTGTGCTTACATGTCTTTGGGTATGTGTGTGCATGTGTGGTTGTGTGTGTGCATGCATGTGAACATGCATGCATGTATATGCATTGGTGTGTATGTGTTCCCTTATATATGTGCTTTTGTGTGTCTAAGTTTGCATGTATGCATGTGTGTATGTGAGTGTCCGTGTGTACATGTCTTTATGCATATGTGTGTGTGCTTTTCAATGCATGTTTGATGTGTGTGGGTGTGTATGCATGCCTCTGTTCATGTGTGTGCATGTGCGTGTGAGTATCTATGTGAACAAGCATGTGTTTTATGTGTGCATGTATTATGTGTGTGTAATAGTATATGCATGCATATTTGTATGCATGTTCTTATTTATGCATGTATGTGTATGTGTATATTTATGCACGTATGTGTGCTTACACATGTGTTTGTGTGTGCTTGAGTATGTGTGTTTGTGCATGAGAGTGTGTGTAAATGCTTATGTGTGTGTCTATATATGTGTGCATCCATAAGTGTGCTGCATGTGTGTGTGCACATGCATGTACATATTTGTGCAATCATACAAGTGTGCATGTGTATACATATGTGTCTCTTTATGTATGAGTGCATGCTTGTGTTTGTGCTTATCTATGAGCCCACGTATCATTACCTATGCATATAAATGTGCATATATGTGCATTTAATTATGCATGAATATGTGCATGCATGCTTGTTTCTCTGTGTATGTGTGCACTTGTGTGTGTGCATGTACAGGTGCATGCATGTGTGTGTGTCATGCAAGTGCACAAGAATGCATGTGCAAGTGTGTATGTAGGTAGGTGTGTGTGTTTTTGCATGTGTATGTCTGCATGTGTACAGGTGCATATGTGTGCATGTATATGTGTGTACATTTGCATGCACGTGCATGCTTTTTTATGTGTGTGTGTGTGTGCATGCATGTGTGTATGATTTTGTGTGTGTTGTATGTGCGTGTGTGTATATATGTGCATATTTCTACATATACTAATGTGCATGTGTGTGTGTGTGTATTTATGTGCATGCTCATGCATTTATATATGCCCGTATGTGTGTGTGTGCATATGTGTGCTTGTGTTTGTGTATGTGTGTGCATAAGTGCATGCATGCTCATATGTAATATGGAAGTGTTCATATGTGTGCTCAAGTGTTTGAATGTGCATGTGTATGTGTGTGTGTTTTTGTATGCATGTGCATGTAAGAGTGCATGTGTGTGTATTTGTGTGTGTGTGTGAGAATGTGTGGATGGATACATGTGATGCATAGGATGCGAGCAAATGGGTGTTGATGTTTGTGTTTTTGCATGTGCATGTGCATTTGTTATTGTTTGTCTATCAGTGTGTGTGCATTTGTGTGTTTTATGTGCATGTGTGTATGTATGTATGCATGTATGTGTGCATGTTCATGTGTGTCTTTGTGTGTATGCATGTGTTTCATTGTATTTGTGTTAGTGTATGTGCATATTTGTGTACATGGGTGCATGTATATGTGCAAATATGCAAGCATTCATGTACATGTGCATTTGCATGTATTATGTGTATGTGTGTATTTGTGTTTGCATGTCCATGTCTATCTATGTGTATATACATGTGTGTGATTGTGTTTGTGTGGGTGTATGTGCTTATGTGTGCACATGGGTGAATGCATATGTTGGAATATGCAAGCATTTGTGTGTGTATGCATGTGTTTGTGACTGTATCTATGTGGGTGACTTTGTGTGAGCATGTGCATATGTAAGAATGCATTCTTGTGCGTGAGCAAGCATGTGTGCTTGTGTATGCATGTTAGAGTGTGTATGGGGCATTGCAAGTGCATGTGTGTGCATGTTTGTATGTGTTTTGTGTGCTTGTGTGTGCATATTTATGTGTGCATGAGTGCACACATGTGCGTGCTTGTGTGTATGCATATGTATATGTTTGCACATATGTGTATGCATATGCATGTGCCTATGCATGAGTATATGTGTGTGTGTGTGTGCATGCGAGGGTGTGAGTGTGTGGACATGTGCATGTCTCTACCTCTGTGTGTGCCTTCATGTGTGTTTGTGTATGAGTGTATTCGTGCACCTATGTGTGCATGTACATAAGTGTTAGTGAGGGTGCATTTATTTGTGCATGTGATTATGTGTGTATGTGTATGTGTGTGTGCACATGTGTGACTGTGTGCAATTGTGTGTATGTGTATGTGTATGTGTGCATGTGTATGTATGTGTGTGTGTGTTTTCATGTGTTTGTGTGTGCATGTGTGTATGCTTGTGCATGTCTGGTTGTGTAAGTGTGTGTTTACATGTGTGTATGTGTGCATGTCTGTGTGAATATGTGTGTATGTGTGTGTATGTGTGTGCATGTGCATTTGTATGTGTGCATATGCATATGTGTGTGTATGTGCTTGTCTTTATACATATTTGTGTGCTTGTGTGTTTGTTTTTGTATATATGTGTGCATAGGTGTGTTTGTGTGCATGTGTGTGTATTTATGCATATGTAATTATGTGTTTGTGTATATGTGTGTGCGTGTGTGCATGTGCATATGTGTGAGTGTGTGTATATGTGTGTGTTTGGGTGTATGCTTCATGCATGTGTATTTGTGTGTGAACATGCATGCATCCCTGTGTGTGTGAGTATGTGAGTTGCATGTGTGTGTGTGTTTGCATGCATGTGCATGTGTGCATGTCTTTTTTGTGTGTGCATGCATATGAGCCATTCTATAATATTGTGTTTGTGTATGCTTGTGTGTATATGTATGTGTGCTTTTGTGTTCATGTGTTAATGGTTTCATGTGTGTGTGTGTGTGTCTATGTGTTCATGTTTGTTTGTGTGTGCATGTGTTTGTGTGTGTTTGAATATGTGTATATGTTTGTGAGTGCATGCCTGTGTGTGTATATGTTATTGTGTGTATGCATGTTTGGGTCATGTTAACATGTTTTACGAGTGTGTAAGCCTATGTGTGCATGTGTATGTTTGTGTGTGTGTGGATATGTCGGTGCGGGTGTGTGCATGTGTGTGTGTCCATGTGCACATGCATGTCTATGTGTGTATGTCCGTGTATGTATCTTTGCAAGCATGTGTGCATGTGTTTGTGCATGTGTGTGATTTTCTATGTGTGTGTTTGTATGAGCATGGGTGTACACATGTTTAAGTGTGTATGTGTGTGTGTCCTTTTATTTGCATGTGTTTTATGTGTGGCTATGCATGTGTGTTTATGCATGTGGATGCATGTGTGCATGTGTGTACTTGTTTACATGTATATGTCTACATGTGTGTGCATGTGTGTGCACATTCACACGTGTGTGTGCATGTGTTCTTATACTTACAAGAGTGCATGTGTGTGCTTATGTGTTGTTGTGTGTGTTTGAGTACATATGTGTGCATGTGTGCATGTGTGCATGTTGGTCTGGATGGGTGTACACATGTGGATGCATGCTAGTGTGTTTGGCTGTGGCTTTGTTTACATATACAAGTGTGTTTGTACATTTCAATCCATGTGCATGTGTGTGTGTTTGTGAATATTTATGTATGCATGGGCATGCATGTTTGTTGTGTGTGCATGTGTGTGTACATGTGTTTATGCATGTGCATGTGTGTGTGTGTGGGTGTGTACATGTGTATATCTATGAGTGTATGTGCTTGTGTGTGTGCATGGGTGCATTAGTGTGGGCATGTTTGTATGCAATCATGTGCATGTGTGCTTCTATGAGTGTGTAACTATGTGTGTGTGTGTACATGGGCGTGTATGTATGTGCATGTGTTCTTGCATGCATATGTGTATGTGCTTGTGCATACATATGTGCTTGTGTGGGCGAGAGTGTGCACGTACATTTATGTGTGTGCATATTTTCTTGTTTTGTGCATTCATGCATGTGCGAGTATGAGCCTATGCATATGTGCATGTGCACGTGTATGCATGCATGTTTTTGTGTATGTGTTCCTATATGTTTGTGTGTGTGTTTGTTTGTTTATGCTTATACATTCGCATGTATGATCTTGTGTATATGCATGTGTGTTTGTGTTCGTTTTTGTGCATGTTTATGCATTTGTGTGTGGGTGTGTGCACGCATGTATATGCTTATGTGCTTGCATGTGTCCATGTGTGTGCACGTCTTTCCGTATATGCCTGTGCACATGCATCTGTGTGTGCTCACTTGTGTGTGATTGAGAAAGTAAGAGTGTGTATGTAAATATGTGTGCTTGTGTGTCTTCTAGTGCATGCATGTGCTTGTGTGAGTGTATGTGTGCATATTTATCTTTGTGTATTTTTTTTGTGCTTATATGTGTGTGTATAGGTGTATGTGTTTGTCCATGTGTTTGCTTGTATGTAAGTTAGTGCATGTGTGTGTGAATTCTTGCATGAGTGTGTTGGTACATGTTTGTGTGTGTGCTTTTATGTGTGCCTATGTGCATGTGTTTGTCCACGTGTATATATATGCATGTGTATGCATACACATGTGTATGAATGTGTGTGAATGTGTCTATTTTTATGTGTGTGTGTGTGTGAGTTTTTTGTGCATGCATATTTGTGTGTGTATATGTGTATATTTATGTAAGTTTGTATGTGTGCACTAGGACAATGTGTGTTTGCGTGCATGCATGTATGTGTAGGGGTTTTTGTGCGCATGCATGTATGTGTGTTGGCATATATTAGTTTTTATGCATGTGTCAACGTGGGTGCAAGTGCATGTGTGTGTTTATTACTATGAATACATGAATCTATGCAAGTATATATGCATGCGTGTTTGTGTTCATATACTATTACATATGTGTGTGTTTGTTTGTGCGCATGCAATGTGTGGTTGTGCATGTACAAGTGTCTATGTGTATATGAGTTTGTGTGTGTTTGTGCATTTGTATGTGTGTGGGTACATGTAGGCATGTGCAAGTGTGTGTGTGTAAGTGTGTTCATGCATGTGTGTTTGTCTGTGCATGTATGTGAGTGCAATTGTGTGTGTTATTAGATATATATATACATGCATGCCTATATGCATGTGTGTTCCTTTGAGCATGCTTTTGCATGTGTTGCATGTGTGCATGTGGGTATACATGCATCTTCATGTCTATGTTCATGTGTGTGTGTGTACCTATGTTGTTGCTTCTAAGCTTGCTTGTGTGTGTGCGTATCCAAGCATGTGCATGTGTGTGTGTGTGTGTGTCTTTGAGTGTGAGCTTATGTGTGCCTATGAGTATGCAAGTGTGTGTATGCATGGGTATACTTGTGCATATGCATATGTGTGTGTGTGTCTCAATGTGTATGTGTGTCGTTTCATGTTTATAGTTGTGTGTTTGTGTGTCTGTGCCTCTAGGCATGTGGCATGCTTGTGTCCATGTATGTGTGCATGTGCATAAGTGTGTGTACATGTGTGTGTGCATTTTCATGTTTGCATGCATATGTTTGTGTGTGTGTTTTTTTACTTGTGTGCATGTGTCTATTTGTGCATGTGTGTTTTGCGCATGATCATGCTCTGTATGCGTGTGTGTGCATATAAGTGTGTGAGCATGTTTGTGTGTGTGCATGTGAGTGTGTGTGTGTCTGTGTGCCTACATATGTGTGTAAGTGTGTGCATATGTGTGTGTGCATGTGTATATTGCTTGTGTGCATATATGTATGCTTGTGTTTGTATATGAGTGTGTGTGTGTGTGTATATATGTATTTGTTTGTGCATTAATTTTCATATCTATGTGCATATGTGTATGTATTTATGTGTTTGTTTGTGTATGAGGACCTATGCATGTGTGTGGATGTGTACGTACATGTGTGCATGTGCCTGGGCACTTATGTGCGTACATATGCATACGTACATGTTTTTGTGTGTTTATGCCTTTTTGTGCATGTGCTTATGTGTGCATCTTGTTCATATGCATTGGTTTTTGTGTTTGTACCTTGAGTGTGTGTGCTTGCAATTTTGTGTTTGTGCATGTGTATATTTTTGTGAGCTTGCATGTGTGTATGCGCACGTGTGTGTGTATTTATGCATATGTGTCTAGGCTTGTGTATGCATGTGTAGTACATTTGTATGCATTGTTGTGTATTTGTGCATGTGCATCTATGCATGTATGTGTGTGAGTAGATTTCTAACTATGCATGTGCATGTGTGCATGGATGCTTGCATATGTGTATGTGTGTGTGTTTATGTGTGTGTAGGGTTGTGTTTGTGTGTTTGTTTGCATGTGTACACATGTGTGCTTGTGTACGTGTGTGTAGGGGGTACTATGCAAGTGTAATGCATGTGTTTGTGTGTGAGTGCATGATTATGAATGCATGGGTGCTCGTGTGCATGCATGTGTGTCACTTATGTGTGTGCCTACATGGGTTCACATATATGTGCATATATGCCTGTTCAAGTATTCATGTGCATGTGCATATGTTTGTGTCTATTTGTGTGGATGTGTGCATGCATGTGTACATGTGCATATAGGCGTGAATATTTTTTTGTGGGTGTTTGCTTTCTCTTGTGTGTTTGCATTTGTGTGTGTGTCCATGCATGTACTTGTTTGCATGGTTGTGCACTCATAGGTGCATGAGTGTGTGTGTGTATGCTTATGTTCATGGGGGTGAATGCATATTTGTATATGCATGTGCGTGTGCTTGTTTGTATGTATGAAAGTGTATGCATTCATGCAAGTAGTTGGGTGTATGTGTGCGTGTATGAGTGCAAGAACGTGAGCATGAATATGTGTGTGTATGTTTGTATGGGTCTGTGTGTGTGTATGTATACATATGCTTGTGTGTTCACATCTGTGTGTAGGTTCAAGTGCATGCATGCGTGTTATGTGAGTGTGTGTGTTTTGGCCTAAGCATGCCAGTTTGTCCATGAATTCTTGTGTGTGTTTGTGTATTTGCACGTTTGTGGCTATGTGAGTGCATGCACATGCATGTATTTCTATGTTTGTGCATTAGTATGCACATGTGCATATTTTTGTGTATGTATATGTGTGTGTGTGCATATGCAATTATGCATGTGTACATGTGAACAAGTGCATTCACATGTGTGTGTGTGTGTGCCCATGTTAGTGTGTATGTATGCGTGTGTGCATTCATGTGCATATGTGTGTGTGTGCACATGAATATGCTTGCATGTGTTTATGTATATACTTGTGTGTGTGTGCATCTACACATCCACATGCATGTGTGGATGTGCATGTGTGTGCACATGTGTGTTTGCATCTATGTGCCTATGTCTATGTGCTTATGTGTTTGCATGTGTGTATGTATGTGTGAATACAAGTGAGTGTGTGTGGGTGGGTGTGACTAGGTGTGTGTTTGTGTGGGTGTGTGTCAATGTGAGTGTGTATGTTTCTACATATGCATGCTTGTATGTGTTCATTTGTTTACATGTGCATGTGCTTCTATGTGTCCATGGGTAGGTGTGTTTGTATGTGCATGTGCATGTGTGTGTGTGCTTGTGTGGATCTACACTTGTGTGGGCATGTGTGGGCATGTGTGTGTGTGTGAATGCCTACATGGACAATTGTGCTTTTGTATGTGTTTGTGTTCTCTACATGCATGTGTGTTGGTGTGGGTGTGTGCATGTGTGTTTTTTGTGTGCTTGTGCATGTGTTGACATGCATGTGGTTTTGTGCATGTGTTTCTATGTGTGTCTTTTTATACATATAAGTGCATTACTAAACACATGCCTGTGTGTACTTATGTGTGTGTGTGTGTCAACATACATGTGTATGTGTCCATTCCTATGCAAGTGAATGTGTATATTTGTGTGTGTGTGTCTGTGCCTGTGTGGATGTCTATGCATATGTGGATGTGTGATTGTATGTGTGTATACATGTGTGTGTGTATGTGCATCATTGTGTGTATTAGCATAGGTGTGTGTGTGCGTGTGCATGTGCACATGGACACATGTGATTGTGTATAGGAGCACAAATTTGTGTGTGTGTGTTTATTCTTGTGTGTAGGTGTTTGTGGGAATTTGTGTGTGTCAATTCATGTGTGCATGCATGCATGTGTGTGTACATATGATCACATCTATGTGTTTGTGCATGTTTGCATGTGCATGAGTGTGATTCTACTTATGCAAGCATGTGTGTGTGTGTGCATGCTTGTGTGGGTGTTGGTATGGGTGTGTGTGTGTGTTTACATGTATGTGTGTCTATGTGCATGTGTGTATGTTTACATGTCTACATGTGTACATGTCTATATGTGTACTTGTGTTCGTGCACTCATGTGTGTCTTTGTGTATGTGTATGTGTATGTATACGTGTGTGTGTGTGTGTGCTAGTGCACGCACATGTGTACATGCATCTGTATATGTGTATGTGTTGATGAGTGTGAGTGCAGGTGAGTACATGTTACTTTTGTGTGTATTGATGTATGTATGTGTGTTTCTATGTTCATGTATGTGTGTGTGTGCACAAGTTACTGAATATGCATATGAGTGCATAGCATGTGTGTGCTGATGTGTTCACATGTGCGTGCATGTGTTTGTGTGCATAGATGTATTTTTTTTGTGTCTATATGCATGTGTAGTTGTATATGTGTATGTGTGCATCTATTCATCCATGTACCTATGTGTGTGTTTATTTGCATGTGTGTGCATACATGTGTGTCAGTGTCTATATACACATGTGTGTATGTGTGTATGTGGATGTGATTGCATGTGTGTGTTTATGTTCATGCATGCATATGTGTATGTATGTGTGTGTACATTAGTGTGTGTTTATGTGTGCACATTTGTATGAGTTTGTGTGCGTGTTTAAATTCATGTGTGTGTGTTTGAATTTTCATCTTAGTGTGCATGCTTGTTTGTGTTTGTACTCCTGTGTGTTTATGTGTGCATGCATCCATTTGTAGTTTTTTGCATTTTTGGATGTCTGCAAGCATGTGCACGTATGGGTGTGTTCATGTATTTTTGTGTGCATATGCATTCGTGTGTATGTGCGTGCGAGTGAGCATGTGCGTGTGCATATGCATGTGTATTTTTGTGTATGTGTGCGGGTGTTCCTACATGTGGATGTGTGTGCCTATACCTTTGCATGTATGTGTGTGTGTTCATGTGTGTGTGCATGTGCATGTATGTGTGAATATGCAAGCATGACTTTTTGTGCACATATGTGCATGCGTGTGGATGTGAGTTCTTGTGCATGTGTATGTGTATATGTGGGTATGCATGCATATGTGTGTGCATATTTGTGTGTGTTCTAGGGTACATGTGCATGTTTGTGTGCATTTGCGTATGTGCACGTGTTTGTGTGTCTAGGCTTGTGGGTGTGTCCATGTCTGTGTGCTTGTCTACGTGTGCTTGCTTGCATGTAGGTATGCATGTTCCCACATCTATGTTAGTTTGCATACATGTGTGCATGTGTCTGTGTTTGCATGTGCGAGTGGGTTTGTATGTGATCATGTTTCTAGTTGCCTATTTATGTGCCTGTATGTGTGTTAATGTTTATGAATGTGTGTAAGATGTGTGTGGATGTGTTTGTGTCCAAGTGTGCATGTGAGTGTGTGCATACTTATGCATGCATGTACAAGTGTGTGTTTTTATGTGCGTTTGCATGTTTATGTGGGCATGTTTGTTTGTTTGTGCTCAAGTATGTGTGTGCATGTGTGCAAGTGCTTTCATGTGTTTGTGTGTCCATGTGTGTCTTTTGTGTTTGTGGATTTGTGCATATATGTGTATTTGTGCATTTACATGTGTGTATGCATATTTGTGTGCTTGTGTGTGTGTGTGTTTTTGTATGTGTGTGTGCTTGCATGTGATTGAGTGCATATGTGTGTATGTGCATGATGTGTCCATATGCATATTAGTGCATAGGTGCACAGGTGTGTATGTGTGTATGCTTGCATGTGTGTGTGTGCATATGTGTGTGCATATGTATGCATGTGAGTGTGCATGTGTCCATGTGTGTGTGCATATATGTATGTTTGCATAGTGTGAGTGAGCATGGGCATGTGCACATATGTGTGTACATGTGTGCATGCATGTGTCTTCATTTGTTTACATGCATGTGTGTGTGAGTGCATCTGTGCGCATTAATGTGTATGGATGTGTGCATGTGACCATGTGTGGCTATGTTTGTCTATATTTGTGACCATGTGTGCCTTTCTTTGTGTGTCTGTGTATGCATTAGTGTGTTATAATGCATGTGTGTGACTATGTCCATTTGTTTGTGTGTGTTTGTGCGAATGTACATGCTTATATGCACATGTCTAAGGGTGCATGTGCTTATGTGTTAGTGTTCATATGTGCGTCTATGTATGCTTGTGTATGTGTGTGTGTGTGTGTGCGTATTTATGTTCACTTGTGTTTGTGCATATGAGTTTGTGTAATGGGTGTGCTTGCATGTGTCTGTGTGCGTGTGTATGCAGGCTTAGATGTGTGTGCATGCATGCATGTGTATGTCTGTTCATGTATGTCTACATATTCATGCTCATGTGTGAATGCCTTTTTGTTTACATGTTTTTGCTTGTACATGTGCATGTGAATACAAGTGTGGATGTGCTTCTTTATATGTGCATTGCATGCATGTGGAAGGGTGTCTGTTTGTGGGTGTGTGCAAGTAAGAGTGCATGCATGTGTGCATATTATTATTGTTGTGTATGTTTGCATGTGTATGAATATGTGTGCGTGCATGAGTGAGTTGGTGTGTGAGTGTGTGTGTCCATGTGCATGTGTGTGTGTGTGCATGTGTATGTGTGTGAGCTTATGTCTGTGTAGGCCTGTGTGTGTACTTATGTGCATGCATATGTGATTGTGTACATGTATGCATGTGTGTGTGTATATATGTGTGTGTGCATGTGAGTAAGTGCGTGTGAACATATGAGTGTGAAATGCATCTGCCTATGTCTACATATGTGTGTGTTGTGCTTGCTTTTATGAGTGTGTGCACGTGTGTATGGCTACGTGTGTGTGTGTGTATGTTTGAGAGTGCTTGTGCATGTGCATAGGTACCAGTGTGTGTGTGTGTGCATGTGCATTTGAGTTCATTAGTACATGTGTGTATGCACACTTGTGTATGTGCATGTGTTTGTGTGTTTAGACCTATGTGTGTGTGTGTGTGTGCGTGTTTGCATGCATGTATATATGTGCATTCACCTATGTGAATTTCTATATGTGTGTGCTAGTGTTTATGTTGGCATATCTAAGTGCATGTTTGTGTATGTTTTTGTTGATTTATTTGTGTAAGCATGTTTATGGGCATCTATTTGCATTCTTGCATGTTTGTTAATGTGTGCGTGTGTGCATATGTGTGATTGGGCATGCTTGTGCATGTGTGTGTGTGTGTGTATGTGTGCGTGTATGTGTGTGTATGTATGCGTGCATGCATGTGCCTGCATGTCTGTCTATATGTGCTTAAGTATGTGTGTGTATGGTTTCATGTGCATGTTTGTACGAGTTTGTGTGTGTTTGTGTGTATCTTTGCATGTGTGGATGTGTGTATGTCTATCTATATATGCATTTACATGTGTTTGTTTGTTCATGTTCTTCTATGCATTTGTGTGTTTTGTATGTGTACATCCATATATTTAACTCATGTGTGTGTATGCATATGTGTGTAACTGCATAGGTGTGCACATGGGTGTATATGTGTGTGTGCATGTGTCTATAGGTGTATTTATGCATGTCTGTATGTGTATGTGTATTTGTTCCTGTGTGTGTAGTTGTGTGTGCATGCATGTGGGTGCATGTGTGTGTATTCACATAATCATGAGTGTGTGCATGTGTATACATGCACACATGCACATGCATGTTGGTGTGTGCATGTGTGAGTTTTTGTTCATGGGTGTGTGCATGTGGGTATGCTTGTGAGCATGTATGGTTATGTTTAAGTGTATTTCTATGCGTGTGAGTATACATTTGAGCATGTGTGGCTATACTTATGTGTATTCGTGTGCATGTTTGAGTGCATGCATACCTTTCTTTATATGTGTGTGTATTCTTACATCTGTGTGTTAGGGTGCATGTGTGTGATTGTGTACATGTATGTGTTTGTGATTGTGTGTGTGTGCATGTCTACAAGGACATGCCCTTGGGTGCATGTGGTTATGTGTAAGCATGTAAGTGTATTTGCATGTGTGTGTGTGTGTGTGCATTTGTGTTTGTGTGCATTTATGTTCTTGTGTGTCTATGTGTTGTGTACTTGTATGTGTGTGTTCATTAGTGCATAATTGTGCATGTGTATGTGTTTGTGCATATGAGTGTATATGCATGAGTGTGCTTTTGTGCTTTTTGTGTGCATGTGTGTGAGTGCATGTGTTTGCACGTGTGTGCAAATGTATATGTGTGTACATAAGTATGCATGTGTGCATGTTTGTGCTCATGTGTGTGTGTATTTTTATCTACATGTGTTTGCTTATGCATGTGCATGTGAGTACGGCTATGGATGTTCCTATCTACATCTATGTATTTGTATGTGGCTATAGGAATGTATGCATACACACATTCATGTTTGTGTGTGTGTGCACATGAGGGCATGAATGTGCACATGTTTTCAAGTGTGTGTGTGTGTGTGTTGAAGGGTGAGTAACTGTGTGCATGTGTGCATGCATATGTGTAGTGTGTGTGGATGTGTGCACATGCATATTAGTATGTGTGCAAGAGTGTGCTTGTGTGTTAGTATCTGCATGTGTCTACACATTCATGCACATGTGTGTGTGAGTGGATTTACATGTGTGTTTTGTGTGTGTGTTCATGTTTCTGCTCAAGTGTGTGTGTCATTTTGTTTGCATGTGTATGCTTCTGCATTTGTATGTGAGTACAATTGTGGATGCACCTATTTATATCTATGCATTTTTTCTTGGGTACATGAGTGTGTGGAAGTGTTTGTTTGTGTGTGTGAATTCATGTTCGTGTGAGTGTGTGTGTGTGTGTGTGTGTGCATGAGTGTGTGGATGCATACATGTTTTGGTACATATGTCTATGTGTGTATGACTTACATGTGTGTATGCATGTGTGCTTGTGTGCATAGATATGTAAGCATGTGTGTGTGTTTGTGCTTATGCATATGTGCTTGTGCATGATTGTATGTGCGTATGCGAGTGTGTGTACATGTGAGAAGGTGTGTGTGAGCATTCGATTGATCAATATAATAATTTGATGTCTTGTGAGTGCATAAATGCATGCACATGCGTGTGCATGTGCATATTTGTGTGTTGTGCTTACATTTGTGAGCATGTATTCATGTGTGTGGCTGTGCACGAATGTGTGTGCCTGATTGTGTGTGCACGTGTACATGTGTCTATGCTTATGTGAGTTTGCATGTGTGTAGGTGTGCATTTGTGCCTATCTGCATGCGTTTTCCTTTGTGTGCAAGTTTGTGTTTGCATATGCATGTGTAAGTTAATGTTTGTGCTTATGTTTGTGCATATGCATGTGTAATTCTGCGTTTGCATGTGTGGGTATGTATATGTGTGTGTGTGTGTCAGCATGTGCATGTGTGTATATCGATGTATATGTGTATGTGTGTGTGCATGTGTTTGTGTAGGGGTGTGTTTGTTGGCATGTGTGTGGTGTCAAGCATGCATCTATGTTTGTGTAAACATATGTGTGAGTGTGTTTGTGTGTGTGTGTGTGCATATGTGTGCATGTGCACACAATATAATGTGTATGTTTGTGTGCACATGTGCGAGGAAGTCCATATGTTTGCATATGTGTGTACATGCATGCATGAGTGCTTTTGCACTTGTGTGAGTGTGCATGAGTGTATGTGGTGCATGTGTGTGTGAGTGTATGTGTAGTTATTAGTGTGTGTGTGCATGTGTGCATCTATGTGTGTGCCTACATGGGTGTGTGTGTGTGTGCACCTATCTTGTGTAATTGTGTGTGTATGAATGTGTGTGCTTGTATAGGTACATTTTATGTGTGTATGTGTGTGTTTGTGCATGCATGTGTGTAAATGCATGTGTCTATTTGTATGGATGTGTGTGGGTATGTGTGCATTTTTGCATTTATTTTTGTGTGATTCTAATGTGTATATGTATTTATATGCATATGTATGCCTCTACGTGCATGTGTGTGAATGTTGTATACATATCTTCTTGTGTATGCATGTGTGTACATGTGCATATGTGTGTACACATGTGTGTAAGCATGCACTTGTGCATGTGTCTATGTGTATGCATGAATTATGTGTGTGTGTGTGTGTTTGCATGTCTATGGGTGTGGGTCATGTGTGTGTGCAAGCAAACTGCATGTTTTGTGTGAATTTGTTCATGTATATGTGTTTGTAAGTCTCTATATGTGGTTGCATGTGTGTGTGGGTGTGTGTGGTTGTGCACGTGTATGTGTGTATATGCATATGTGTGCTTGATTATATCTGCATGCATTTGTGTGTTTGTGTGTATGTGTATATTCATGTATGTGTGCATTTTTTTGTGCAACTATATGTGTAGGTGTGTGTTTGTGTGGCTAGGTGTGTGTACATGCATGCACGTGCATGTGTATTCATGTTTGTGTGCAAGCATCCACTCACAAGTGTATGTGTGTGTGCATGTTCATGTGTATGGGATTATGTGATTATGTTTGTGTGTGTGTGCATGTGTGTGTTTGCATATATATATGTGGGGGGGTGCATGCACGTATGTGTGTGTGTGTGTGTTGTTATTTATGTATGTGTGTGTTTGTGTATGTGTGTATGCATTTGTGTCTATGTGCGTGTGTGCATGTGTGTGTGTGCCTATACATGTTTTGCTCTCTCTATGTATAAGCATGTGTGTCTGCATGTATATGTGCACATGAAAGTCCATGTGCCAATGTGCACATGTGCATGTGCATTTCATGCGTGTGTGTGTGTGTGTGTGTTTGTGTGTGCGTTTGAATGTGCGTGTGATTTTATGTTTTTGTGCATGTGTGTGTATAGGTGTTAAAATGTGCATGCGCATGTGAGTATATGTTTATGTACGTGTGCATGTGCATGTGCGTGTGCATGTGTGTGTGTGTGTACAGGTGCGTGTTTTCATCTCTGTGTGTATGTGCGCATGACTTTGTGTGCTTATGCACATGTTTGTGTTTCTTGCATTAACATGTGTGTAAATGTGAGTCTATGTGTGTGTTTATTAGTTCACTCACATATATGTGCGTATGTGCATGTGTGTGTATTTATATAAGTGTGTAAATGTGTGTCTACGTATGTGTGTGTGTGCATGAGTGCATATAAGCACGTTTGCATGTGCATGTGTGTGTGTGCATTTGTGTATAGGTATATGTGTGTGTGTATGTGCACGTGCATGTGCATCTATGAGCATGGGCATGTGCATGGGTGTGTGTGCGTGTGTGTGAGCACATGTGTGAGCATTGATGTATTTATCTATGTAAGTCATTGTGTATTTCTGTGCATGTGTGCATGTGTATATGTTCATGTGTATGTGCATGTGTGAATGTGTGTCTATGCGTTTGTGTATACATGTGTGCATGAAATTTTGTGTATGTGCATGTGTGTCTATGTGCATGTGTGTATATGTGTTTGTGTGTGGCTAGGTGTGTGTGTGTGTGTGTGCATGTGTGTGTATGCATGGGTATGTGATTGTGCCTTTGCATATTTATGTGTGTGTGTGTATGCAAGTGTGTGCATGTGTGGGTGTTAGTACATGTGCTTGTGTTTACATGTGTGTGTGTGTGCATGTGTGTGTGTAGGCGTGTGTTTCCATGTCTGTTCTTATGTCTGTAGGTTGTCGGCATCCACAAGTGCACCTGCATGCAACTATGTGTGGGTGGGTCTATGTGTGCATAGGTGTGTGTTTGTATGGGTGATTACTTGTGCATTTGTGTGTGCGCACGCGTGCATTTTATGAGTGTGTGTTTGTGTGTGCACAAGTGCTTGTGCATTTGTATTTCTGTGTGTGTGTGCATGTGCATGCATCTATGTGTGTGGGTGCCTTTGTGTGCATGTGTGTGGCTATGTGAGTGTGTGTGCTTACATGTGTGTCGTTGTGCATTTGTATGTGCAAGTGTTCGCATCTACATGTACATGTGCCTACGGAAACGTGTGTATACATGTGTGTGTGTGTGCACATTTGTGTGTGTATGTGTGCTTGCATGTGTGTGTGTATTGTACATGTGTGCATGCTTATTTGTCTACACATGTATGTGTGCACATGTGTTTGTGAAGTTCCCATCTATGTGAGGGTGCATGTGCCTAGGTGTAGGTGTGTACATTCATGTGTATGTTTGTGTGTGTGTGTGCATATGCATGTGAATGTGTTCCAACCTACTTGTGTGTGTATTTGTACAAGTGTACGTGCATGTGCATGTCTATGGATGTGCTTATTTGTGCTATGATGTGCATTTATGTACGAGCATGCATGTTTGTGTGTGTGCTTTTGCATGTGCTTGTGTGGATACATGTCTATGCATGTGTTTTTACATATGTGTGTGTGTGGGTCTGTTTTCACATATATGTACATGTGTGTGCATTTATCTACATATAAGTGCATGTGTTTGTGCATTAGTGATTATGTTTATGTTTATGTGTGCATATATGTGGGCCTGAGTGTGTATGGGTGCTTGTGCATTCCTATGCAAATGTGTGTGTGTGTGTGTGCCTTTGCAACTATGTGTATGAGTATCTTGTGTGTGTGGGTGTAAGTGTGTATGAGCATTCTTGCATGTGTGTATGTAGGTATTTTAGCATGCGTGCATTTCTGTGTGTGTTTATGTGTGCATGTTTTCTTATAGGCAAGTGTGTGTGCACACACATGCATGTGCATGCATCAATTATTAATGCATGCATGTGTGTGCGTGCATGGTTGTGAGCATGCATCCATGTGCCTACATGTGTACTCATGAGAATAGGTTTTTAAGGATGAGTGTGTGTGCATGTGTACATTTATGTTTTTGTGTGCCTATACATGTGTGCTTGTGCATGTGTGCATGTGCTCATTTGTGTATGTGTGTGTTCATGTGTTCTTGAGTACAAGTGTTTATAGGTGCATGTGTGTGCATATCTGTGGTTGCATGCATGTGCCAATGTTTTTATGTTGTTAAGCATGTACATGTATGTTCTCATATGTGTGTCCATTTGTGTCAGCATGTGCATGTGTGTGCATGAGTGTGTACATGTTCATCTATGTTTGCTTGTGTGTGTATGTGTATATGCATGTTCATGTGCTTATGATTGTGCTGTGTGTGGATATTTGTTTATGCATGTTTGTGTTTGTGCATGTTTACAAGTTAGTTTATTTAAGTTTGTGTGTGCATGTGTGCACATCTATGGATGTTTGTGTGAGTGTGCATGCATGCGTGTGTGCATACATGTGTGTTTGTATATGTGTGTATGTCTAAGCATTTTTGGATGTGAGTTTATGTGTATGTGCATATGTGTGTTTGCATATGTGCATGTGTATATGTGTGTGCACATGCGCATATGTTTGTGCATATATGTGTGCATGAATGCATATGTGAATGGATGTGTGCATTTGTGTATGTGTGTGTGTTCAGGCACATAAGTATGTGTGTGCACGTGTGCATATGTATAAGAGTGTGTGTGTGCATGTGTGCATATATTGTTGTTTGTGCATGTGTGTACAAGCATGCATTTATGTGTGCGTGTGTGTGCATGCTTATGGATGGTGTGTGTGGGGGAGGCATTTGTCAATGTGTGTATGAGTGCTTTTGTGCATTTGTGTGTGCATGTGCATCCATGCATACTTGCATGCATGTGTGTGTATGTGTATGTGTGTGTGTGCATGTGTGTGAGTTAATCGCATGTGCATGCATGTGAGTGTGCTTGTGTTGGTATGTCTGTGTTTGTGCAAGTTTATGTGTGTTTGTGTGTATTTTAACAAGTTTGTATGTGTGCATGTTAGTGCATTTGTATGCAATAGTGTGTGTGTGCACCTATGTGTGTGGGTGTGTCCATTGCATGCACAAGTGACTATGTGTGTACGTGAGCATGTGTAGGTTTGTGCATTCGTGCATTTGGGCACACGTATGCACTTGCACATGTGTGCATATTGTGTGAGTGTACAAGTGCATGTCTATGTACATGCATGCCTATGTCATGTGTGCATTCTTTTGCAAGTGTATGTGTGTGTCTATGCTTTTATGAGTGTACATCTATGTATAAATTATTTTATGAGTGTATGTGCTATGCATGTGCATTTTTGCATGAGTGTATGTACATGTGTGTAAGTGTGTATGTGTGTGTTCATGTGTGTGTATATATGTGATTGTTTTTGCATGTGCATGAGCCATTAAGGGTACACATGTGTGTGTACTTATGCAACTACATGTGCGTGCTTGTGTGCGAGTGTAGGAGTGCTCGTGTGTGCATTTGCATGTGAACATGCATATTTTCTTGTGTGCTTGTATTTTTTTGTGTGCATGAGTTTTTTTTCCTTTTGTGCATTTGTGTGTGTGTGTGTTTGTGTTTTTTCGTTCATGCATGCTTGTGTGTATGTGTGTGTGTGTGTGAATGTTTGCATGCATATGTGCATCTGTGTGCTTGTGTGAGTGTGTGAGTTCATGCATGTTTGTGTGTGCATGTGTGAATCTGTGTGTGTGTGTGTGTGTTTGCATTCATACACTCGTGTGTAATTTCATGTGTGCATTAGTCTGTGTTTGAGCACATGTGTGTATGCGTATGTGTTTGCATGCATGCATGTATGCACTTTTGTTTGTGCATGTATTTATATGTTTTTTGTTTGTTCATGCATGCACATTTTTTGTGTTTGTTCTTCTATTTGTGTGTGTGTGTGTGCATGAGTGGGTGTGTGCACATGTGTATGCATGTGCATACTAGTTCTTAATTATGCATGTGTGTATATTTGTTTTTATACATGAGTGTGTATGTGTGTGTGTTTATGTGTGTGCATGCAAGTGTGTGTGTGTAGGTACATACGCATTCATGGTGATTTCCTATGCATGTTCATGTGCGTGTGTGCGTGTGTGCATGCATGTGTTTGATTATTTGTGTGCAGCTGTGTTTGCTTGTGGCAATGAGCCTATACAAATGCATCTATGCATGTGCATATATGTGAATGTGTGTTCTTGTACAAGTGCATCTATCTGCATGGTTGCATCTGTACTGGTCTATTTTTTTTATATCTACGTGTGAAAGGTTTGTGTATGCATGAGTGCATATGTGTGCGTGCATGTGTGCATGTGTGCTTTTGTGTGTATGTGTCTTTTTTTGTGTGTGCAAGTGCATTTTTGTGCATGTTTGTGTGTGGATGTTTGTTCATGCATGTGTGCTTGTTTGTGCATGTGCTTTAACATATGTGTGCGTGTGTATACATATATGCATGTGTGTGCATGTGTGTGTTTGTGTGTGTGCATGTTTGTGCATGCATGTGTGTGTACAAATATATGCATGTGTTTTAATGTTTGGGTTTGTACATGTGTGTATTTGTGTTTTTGTTTGTGTATGAGTGTGTATATATGTGTATATATGTGTGTGTGTGTGTGCATGTATGTGTGTCTCTATGTATGCAGGAGTGTGTCTATCTTTGTGTGCATGTGCATGTGCTTGTATGCATATGTGTATGAGTGTTTGTGTGTCTGTGTGTGTTTGTGGGTGTACTTATGTGTTCATGTGTTCTTGTGTGTGTGCATACATGCATGAATTTGTGCATTTTTAATAAGCATGTGTGTGTACAAGCTTGTGTGTGTGAGCGTGTGTGCAAATGTGTGTAGATGTATGTGTTTGCATGTATGTTTGTGCATGTGTGGGTGGGCAAGTATGTGTACATGTCACATAGTGCATGTGTGCTGGTGTACATCTATTTGTATATGTCTACATGTGTGCATTTGTATATGTGTGTGAACAGGTTATGCATGTGTGTGTGTGTGCATTCATGTGTGTGTACATGTAGTGTGTGAGTATGTGTGTGCATGCATGCATACAAGGGTGTGTGTGTGTGTTCATGCATCTATGTCTATGTGTATTTTAGTGAACATGTGAGTGTGTGCATGTGACCACGCATGCGTGTAAGTATGTGTGTATGTGTGTTTGAGTGTGTGCACGTGCATGTGATGGTGTGTCCATGAGTGGATGTGTGTGTGTGTGTTATGAGTGTTGTGCATGCTTTTGTGTGCATGTGTGCTTGTGTGTGTTTGTAGGTATGTGTGTGCTTTTGTGTGTTGGGCATATGTGTGCATGTGTATGTACTTGTGCATAAGTTTGTATGCATACATGTAAGTATGTATGTTTATACATGCATGCGTGTGTGTGTGTGTTTATGCATCTATGTGTGGCTTTGCATGTTATGCATAGGCATGCATGCGTGTCTGTGTGCACACATGCATGCAAGTATGTCTATGCATACATAGATGCATGTGTGTCTATGCACATTTGTGTGTGTTTTGGTGGTGTGTTGGTGTGTGTGTTTGTGCATGCATGCAGGTGTACATACTAGCATATACGTGTATGTGTATGGTTATATTTTTTTGTTCGTGTGTATGGGTTTGTGTGTGTGTTAGTGTATGGCTTTGCATGTTTACATGCATGCTTATGTGTGCATGCACTCTAATGTCTATATGTAGGAGTATTTTTGTATGTGTTCATGTCTGTGTATTTGTTTGTGTGTGTGCGTGCATTTGTATTCACATGTGTGTGTCTGTGTGTGTACTTGTTCACATGTGTGTGTGTGCATGAGTGCATGTGTTTTTTATATCCATATGTGTGAAAGTTTGTGTGCACATGTTTGAGCATGCATATGTGCATGCTCGTGTGTGTGTGTGTGCATGTTTGCATGTGTCTATGTGTGCTTGTGCAAATGTGTGAATGCATGTGTGTGTATGTGTGTATTTGTGCATGTGTATGTCTATGTATGTGCATCTGTGTGTGTTTGTGGATATGTGTGTGTTCATGTATCTTTGTGTGTGTGTACATGCATGCACGTTTCTATGTGTGTGCATTCATATGCATTATGTTTGTATTTTTAAACATAATGGTGTGTTTTTGTGTAAGGATGTGAATTTGTGTATATGTTTGTGCATGTGTCTGTTTGTGTGCATGTGCATTTGTGTATGCATGTGTGTACTTATAAGTATATTCTTGTATGCATATATATATATATATCTATGTGTGTGTGTGTGCATCCTTGTGCATGTCACTCTATATGTACGTCTATGTGTGTGTGTGGTTGTTCATGAGCAAGTGTGTGCATGTGTTTTTTGGAGCATGTAGATGCATTTGTGTGTGCATGTGTGTGGTTGCATGTGCATGCATATCTATGTGTGTGTCTATGTAGGTTGTGCATCTTTGTGAACTTATGTGTGTGCCTGTCACTGTGCACGAGCATTTGTACATGTGCTCATGTTTTCATTTGTTTGTGCATATGCATGTGCATGTGCGTGTCTGTGCTAGGGTGCATATGTGTAAGTATGCATGTTTGTTCACATGTGTATCTGTGTACATGTATATGCATGTGTGTATGTGTTCATGTGCTTATGCATGCGTGTATAAGTGTGCACGTGTGTACATATGTGTGTGTGGGTGCTTATGTGTGCTTATTTTCACTGTGTGCAAGCATGTGTGTACATCTGTATGTGTGTGGTATGTGCATGTATGTATTTGTTTATTTGTGTGTTTGTTTGAGTGTGTGTGTGTAAGAATATTTGTGTTTGTGTCTGTGTATATCTATATGCATCTGTGCATTGTGTATGTGTGTGTTTTCGCTGTGTCCCTATGTCTGCTTGAATGTGTGTCTGTTCGTGTGTGTTAATGATTGTGCTTGCACATATGTGTGTGTGCATTCATGTGTGAGTTTGTGTTTGTGTGAATGCATGTGTGTGTAAGTCTGCATGTGTTCATGTGCACACATGAGTGTGTCTGTTTGTGCATGTGTGTGTGTTTGTTCATGCATGTGTGTGTATGTGGGCATGTGCAAGTGTGTGTTGGTGAGTATGTGTTTGCATGTGCATTTATATAGGTGTGCATGTATATTCATATGTGTGTGTGTGTGTGTTCATGTGTTTTATGTGTATGAGTGTGTGTGTGTGCATTTTTGCATATGTGTGTTTGATTTTCTATGCCTAGGTGTGCGCATGGTTGTGGGTGTGTGTGTTTGGTGTGTCTATCAATGCTATCATGTGCATCTATTCAAGCATGCATTTGTGTTTATGTTGTTTTGTGTGGATGGGAGTGTGTGTGCTTATGCCTATGTGTGAGTATGTCTGTATGTACTTGTGAGTGTTTACATGTTTATGTGTTTCTATCTATGGCTCTTTGTGTGTTTGTGAACAAGCAGTCATGTTTGCATGTTTGTGTGTGTTGTGCATGTTTCTGTGTATTATGCATGTGTGTGTGTATGCATACATATGTGCATGCACAATTGTGTGTATGCATGTGTGTGTACGTGTTCTTCTATGTTTGTGCTTGTGCTTACCTGTGTGTATGTGTATACATGTGCGTGTATTGCTATGTTTATGTTTGTTTATGTGTGCATGTGTGTGTAGATGTGTGTGCATGTCTCCCTATTCATGTGATGTGTTCATACATGGTATGGATGTGTGTGTGTGTGTGTGTGTATTATGTGCATGCATCTATGTGTGCGTATGTTTGATTGTGTGCCTAGTAGTGTCTGTGTGGGTGTGTGTGTGATTGTGAGTGTACACATGCATGTGCATGTACATGTACACACACATACATATGTTTTTGCACGTGCATGCGTGTTTCATGTGTGTGGTTGTTTTGGTGTGTGTTTACATAAGTGGATGTGTGTGCATGGATGAGTGCATGTGTGTACATATATGTCTGTTTGTATATGTGATTCTATATGCATGCATGTGTGTGTGTGTTTACAAGTTAGTGTGCTTGTTTATGCTTGTGTGAGTGTTTGTACATCTCTATGTACCCATATGTGTGTGTGTGTGTTTATGTGTGTGTGTGTATTAGTGCATGTCCATGTGTGTATGTAGGCAAGTGTACATATGTGTGTGTATATGCAAGTTTTTTCTATGTGTGAGTATGCATGCATGTGTATTTATCTGTGTGTGTGCGTGTGCATGTAGGAGTCTGTGCACATGTGAGTATGTGTGTGTGCATGTATGCATGTATGTATGTGTGCAAATGTGCTTATATACATGTATAGGTGTACATGTATATGTGTGCTTGTGTATGCATGTGTGTTTACATGCTTGTGTTTTTATTTGTATTTGTATATGTGTGTGTGTGTACATACATATGTGGGAATGTGTGAGGTATGTTTGTGTGTTTACGTGTTTATGTAGGTGCATGTATGTATTCCAATGTGCATGCATTTGTATATGTGTGTGTGAGTTTGTGCGCTTACATAAGCATGTGTTTGAATATTGGTGTGCATGTGCCTATGTGTGCATGTGAGTGTGCGAGTATTTGTGCTTGTATGTGGATGCATGTGTGAGTGTGTATTTGTTCTTTTATGTCTGTACGCATGTACAATTTTGTTCGTGTATGTCTGCGTTTGTGCATGTGTGTGAGCATGTGCATATGTATGTGTGTGCATGTCGGACTGTGGGTAGGCATGTGTGTGTGTGCATGCTTGTGCATGTGTATATGTGTGTGCATGAATGTGTGCCTATGTGTGTGTGCATGAGTGTGCATGTGCTTATGGGTTTTTATACATCCATCTATGTATGTGCATGTGTATATGTGTATGTCTATGCATTTATGTGTGTGTGTGTATTTGTGTGTGCATGTGCATGTGCATGCATGTGGATATGCATATGTGTGCATGCATGCACATATGCATGTGTGTGCTTATGCATTTGAGTGTATGTGCATGGGTACATGCATGTGTTTGTTCTTGCATGTACATTTGTGTATGTGTACATGTGTGTGTTTGTGCTTGTGTGATTGCATTTGTGCTTATGCATGCATGAGTGCCAGTGTGTGTGGATGTATGACCATTACTATGTGTATGTGTGCATGTGCTTGTGTGTTTTTGTATGAGCATATGTGTCAATATGTGTGTGAGTGTGTGTATGCATTTTTGTATGTACAATGCATGAGCATGTGTGTGCATGTTTACATATATGTGTGAAATCATGTTTGTGTGTTTGCATGTGGGTGTGCGTGCATGCCTACATGCATGTGTGTATTTGTGTGAGTGTCTTTATATTTTCTTGTGTTCATATATGTGTGTGTGTGTGTGTGTTGAGCATGCATACGTGTGCATGCATGCACTTGTGCATGTGCATCAATGTGTGTTTGTTTATGTGAATGCATTTGTGCATGCAATTATGTGCAAGCATGTGTTTGTGTGTGAGCTTAAGTGTATGTATGTATGCATTTGTATTCTTTTATATATGAACACATGTTAATGTGCATGTAATTGTGGTTTTTTTGCTATGCACATGCCTGTGTGTTTACTTGTGTGAGTATTTGTGCATATGTGTGTATTTATGTACGTATCTATGTGTGTGTGTGTCTGCATGCATGTATCTATGTACATGTGTGTGTGTGTGTGTGTTGGCATCTATATGTGTGTGGATACCTATATGTGTAGGTGCATGCATGCCTTTGTGTGTGCATGTGTCTTTGTCCATATGTGCACATGTGTGTGGACGAGTGTGTGCAGATGTGTATGTGCTCATGTGTGTGGGTGTGTGCAACTATGTGCATATGACTGTGCATGCTTGTAAGCGTGCATGTGTCTATGCACATGCACATTGACCTATGTGTACGTGGGTTCTTGTCATGTGTATGAATTCATGTGTCTATTTATGTGTGCAAGTATGTGTTTATTTTTGTGAGTTTGTACACATGTGTGTGTATGTGAATCTTTGTGTGAGTGTGCATGTGTATGCATGCATGTGTGTGTGTGTATTTGCATATGTACACTTGTGTACTCTTATGTGTATACCTGTGTGCATATGTATGTGTATGTTTACATGTTGATGTATTTATGCTTGTTCAAGCTTGTACACAAGTGCACACTTGTTTGTGTGTGTGCTTGTGTACATGTGTAAGTGTGTATTAAAGTGTGTTATGTGTTTGTATGCATGTTCATGCATATGTGTGTGTATATAAGTGTGTTGGGGTTTATGTATTTGTGCATGTGTGAGTGTGCACACATGCATGTGTGTATATAAGTCTGTGTGCATGTTCATGTGTGTGTGTGCAAGTGCATGTGTGTGGCTATGAATATGTGCTTGTGTGCATGGATGTGTGCTTGTATATGTGTGTATGTCCATTTCTATGCATTCATGTGATTATGTGTTTATCTACACTTATGTGTGTGTATTCGTTTATTTATTCTTGAGTGCATGTGTAGCATGTGTGTGTATGTGCATGTGTGTTTGTGTACATATGTGTATGTGTGCATGTGTGTATACTTATCATTGTGTGTGTGCCTATGTATGTGCGTGTATCCATGTGTGAGCATATGGTTGTGTCTACCTAAAAATGTGTGTCTATTTTTGTGTGCTCATGTGTGCTCGTGTGAGCATTTTGGTATGTATGTTTGGGTGTGCGTGCATTGATGTTCTTTGGTGTTTTTGCATTTTTTTACATGCATGTGTGAGTGTATATGTGTGTATATTGTCAACTTGTTGGTGTATGTCTGCTTGTCTGTACATGTATATGCATGTGCGCATGCATGTGTGTGTGTGTGTGTGCATGTGTGTGTATGAGTTTACGTTTATGTTTGTGTGAGTTATTTGCATGCGTATCCATGCTGTTTGACATGTGTGTAGGTATATGTCCATACACGTGCATATATGTGTTCATGTGTATGAGGGCATTTGTGAATGTACATGTGTGAGTGTGTCTGTGTGTGTTTATGTATATGTTTATAGGTGTGTGTATGCATGTGCATGTGTGTGTACATGTGTGTGTGTATGCGTATGTTTGTGTGTGCATTTGTACATGTGTGTATGCGTTCGTCTGTATGCATCTGTACATTTGCGCATCATTGTGTATGTGTGTGTGTGTATGTTTATGTAAATGTTTCCATTCTTGTGCATGTGTGTGTGTGAGTGTGTGTATGTGTGTGCCTATATTAGTGCATGTGAATGTGTGTAAGAGCATGTACATCTGTGTCTCCATGTGTAAGCATTGTTACAAATGCATGTACGCATGTGCATGCATACATATTTGTTGTTATGTGCTTATGTGAGTGTGCATGTGCAGTTATGTATGCATGCATGATTGTGTTTATGTACCTATGGGAGTGTACATGCATGTGTGTATTTGTGTGAGTGTCTTTATATTTTCTTGTGATCATATATGTGAGTACGTGTGTGTTGAGCATGCATACGTGTGCATGCATGCATTTGTGCATGTGCATCAATGTGTGTGTTTATTCATGTGAATGCATTTGTGCATGCAATTATGTGCAAGCATGTGTTTGTGTGTGTGCTTAAGTGTGTGTGTATGTATGCATTTGTATTCTTTTATGTATGCACACATGTTAATGTGCATGTAATTATGGTTTTTTGGCTATGCACATGCCTGTGTGTTTACTTGTGTTAGTATTTGTGCATATGTGTGTATTTATGTATGTATTTGTGTGTGTGTGTGTGTGCATGCATGTATCTATGTACATGTGTATGTGTGTGTTGACATCTATATTTGTGTGGTTACCTATATGTGTTAGTGCATGCATGCCTTTGTGTGTGCATGTGTCTTTGTCCATATGTGCACAAGTGTGTGGATGAGTGTGTGCGGACATGTATGTGTTCATGTGTGTGCGTGTGCGACTATGTGCATATGCATGTGCATGCTTGTAAGCATGCATGTGTCTATGCACATGCACATTGACCTATGTGTGCATGGGTTCTTGTCATGTGTATGAATTCATGTGTCTATTTATGTGTGCATGTATGTGTTTATTTGTGTGTGCGTGCTATGTGTGAGTTTGTTCACATGTGTGTGTATATGTGAGTCTTTGTATGAGTGTGCTTGTGTATGCATACATGTGTGTGTGTGTGAGTATGTGCGTATGTGCACTTGTGTACTCTTATGTGTATGCCTGTGTGCATATGTATGTGTGTGTTTACGTGTTGATGTATTTATGCTTGTTCAAGCTTGTACACATGTGCACACTTGTTTGTGTGTGTGCTTCTATAAATGTGTAAGTGTGTATTAAAGTGTGTTATGTGTGGGTATGCATGTTCATGCATATATGTGTGTATATGAGTGTGTTGGGGTTCATGTATTTGTGCTTGTGTGAGTGTGCACACATGCATGTGTCTATATAGGTCTGTGTGCATGTTCATGTGTGTGTGTGCAAGTGCATGTGTGTGGCTATGAATATGTGCTTGCGTGCGTGCATGTGTGCTTGTATAGGTGTGCATGTCCATTTCTATGCATTCATGTGATTATGTGTTTATCTGCACTTATGTGTCGGTATTCCTTTATTTATTCTTGAGTGCATGTGCAGCATGTATGTGTATGTGCATGTGTGTTTGTGTACATATGTGTATGTGTGCATGTGTGTATACTTATCATTGTGTGTGTGCCTATGTATGTGTGTGTATCCATGTATGAGCATATGGTTGTGTCTACATAAAAATGTGTGTCTATTTTTGTGTGCT
This sequence comes from Vanilla planifolia, assembly GCA_023846275.1. Classification (NCBI taxonomy): domain Eukaryota; kingdom Viridiplantae; phylum Streptophyta; class Magnoliopsida; order Asparagales; family Orchidaceae; genus Vanilla; species Vanilla planifolia. Next base: position 635,900 of record JAIUJO010000294.1, read on the forward strand.
CATGTGTGCTTGTGTGAACATTTTGGTATGTATGTTTGGGTGTGCGTGCATTGATGTTCTTTGGTGTGTTTGCATGTTTTTACATGCATGTGTGAGTGTATATGTGTGCATACTGTCAACTTGTTGGTGTATGTCTTCTTGTCTGTACATGTATATGCATGTGCGCATGCATGTGTGTGTGTGTGTGTGCATGTGTGTGTATGAGTTTACGTTTATGTTTGTGTGAGTTATTTGCATGCGTATCCATGCTGTTTGACATTTGTGTAGGTATATGTCCATACACGTGCATATATGTGTTCATGTGTATGAGGGCATTTGTGAATGTACATGTGTGAGCATGTTTGTGTATGTGTTTATGTATATGTTTATAGGTGTGTGTATACATGTGCATGTGTTTGTACATGTGTGTGTATGCGTATGTTTGTGTGTGCATTTGTACATGTGTGTATGTGTTCGTCTATATGCATTCGTACATGTGCACATCATTGTGTACGTGTGTGTGTGTGTATGTTGATGTAAATGTTTGCATCCTTGTGCATGCGTGTGTGTGTGAGTGTGTGTATGTGTGTGCCTATATTAGTGCATGTAAATGTGTGTAAGAGAATGTACATATGTTTCTCCATGTGTAAGCATTGTTACAAATGCATGTGCGCATGTGCATGCATACATATTTGTTGCTATGTGCTTATGTGAGTGTGCATGTGGGCATGTGCATGTGCAGTTATGTATGGCTGCATGATTGTGTTTATGTACCTATGGGAGTGTGCATGCATGTGTGTGCATTCGTGTCTGTGTGCATGTGTGTTTGTCTGTTTGTGTGTATGTGTGTGCATTTGCATGCTTGCATATGTGAGTGTGTGTGTGTTTGTTTGCATATGTGCATGTGCATGCACGTACATGTGCATGTGCATAGGTGTGTGCATGATGTGAGTATGTGTTCATTTGTGTAGTTGTGTGCAGGTATTTGTGTTTGTGTGTATGTGTGGGAGCACATGGGCACATGTGTGTTTGTGGGTGCATGTGTTGTGTGGTAATATTAGTGTGGTGCTTGTGTGTGTCTACTTGTGTGTGTGCATGTTTGTTCATGTGTGTTTAACATGTGTGGTTTTTTGTTTGTGTGCAAGCAGTGTGTGTGTGCATATGCATGTGCATGAGTATTTGTTTGAGTGCATGTGCATGCATTCACATGCATGTGTCAGTATGTTGTGCATACATGTCTTAATCAATGTGTGTATGTGTGCTCTGTTTGTACATGTATGTGTATGTCCATATCTACATTTATATGTGTTTTTATGTGCTTATGAGTATTGATTATGTATGCATGCATGTGTGTATGTGTGCATCTATCCACACTAATGTGTGCTTGAGTGTGTACAAGTGTGAATGTGCATGTGTGTGTGCTTATGTATGTGTGTGTGATTGCATGTTAATGTGTGTGGATGTGCATGTAATGTTCATGTCTCTATATTATTACGTGTGAGTGTGTGTGCGCTTGTGCATGCATGCATATGCATTTGTTTCCATGTGTTCATGGAAGTGTGTTTGTTTACATGTGTGTGTGTGCAATTATGTATGCATGCATGTTTGTGTGTCTATGCCTATGGGAGTGTGTGCAGGCATGTGTGTGTGTGCATTTACAAGTTTGCATGCATGTGCTTGTGTGTGTTTGTTTACATCAGTGCATGTTTCTATGTGAGTGCTTGTGTGTGTGTGCATATGTGTGCATGTGAGGGTGGTCTTGTGTGTATCTTCTTACAAGCATGGGTGTGTATTTGTGTTAGTATGCTTGTGTGTGAGCATATGGGTGTCCATGTGCATGCCTACATGTATATGTATATATGTGTGTGCCATCTCAGTATGCATGCATTTGTGTTCTTGTGTGTGTGTTTATGCTTGTATGTGTGTGTACATTTGTGTGCTTGTGATTTGTGAGGGTATGTTCTTTCGTGTGTGTATGTGTGTCTCTACATGTGTTCAGGTAAAGTGTGTATGTATTTACCTAAAAATGTGCTTATATGTGTGCATGTGTGTCTAAGTGTCTATGTGTGTCTACAACATATGCATGCATGTGTGTGTCCATGTGCATGCAAGTGTGTTTATTTGTGTTTGTGAGTGTGTGTGTGTGTGTCTACATGCATATTTTTGTGTGCTTGTGCATGTGTGTGCATGTACACATGTGTCCATGTGAATGTGCAAGTGTGTATGTGTGCATGCACATGTGTGTGTCTATGTGTAGTTGTGCATGTGTGTATGCGAGTGTGTGTGTGCTTATGTGAGTATGTTTGTGTGTGTACATGTCTATGTGTGCGTGTGCATGTGTGCATCTATGTGTGTTTACATTATACATAATTTATGTTGTGTGCATGTTTATATGCACATGAATGTTTACATGTTTATATGTGCATGCACATGTGCATGTGTGCATGTGTGTGTGTATGTGTGTATGTCTGCATATGCAGGTGCTTGTGTATGTTTAAGTAGATGTGTTTGTTTGCATATGCATGTGCATGCATGTGTGTATGCTTGGGCATTTGTAAGTGTGTGCATGCATGTGTGTTTGTGAGAATGAGTGTGCTTGTACATTTATGTGTGTGATTGCATGTCTGTGTGTCAGCATGTGTGTGCTTATGTGTGTACATATGTCTCTTTGTCTATGCTTACATGCTTGTTTGCTTGTGAGTTTGTTCATGTACGTGTGTGCATGTTTGTGCCTAGATGCAAACATGTGTGTAGGGGTTCCTTTGTGAATGTGCGTTTGTTTTTGTGGGTGTGCATGTCCACATATGCTGCATGCATGCAGTGTGTGTGTGTGCATGCATGTGTCTATAGATGTTGATGTTTATGGGTACACGTGGGTAAGTGTGTGCATGT